>CAEGAE010037711.1:0-50527 GCA_903067095.1 Girardinus metallicus
ATATATCTATATATATCTATATATCTATATCTATATATATATATAGATATAGATATATAGATATATATAGATATATATATCTATATATCTATATATATATCTATATATATATAGATATATAGATATATATATATATAGCATTTGTGTTATTGCTTTCATTGTTCATTTCACTAGTCAGACTGCGTTTTAACTAGCAATTTTATTAACGCAGCACACAAGCTATCATGTACAGTGCTACCCCCAAATCCTAATGCTTACTCCATCATACTTTACATTAAATATTGCTTTACTCATACCTTTCTTTATAAGGTATTATTGTGTTAGAAAGTCAAGTTGCCCTTATAATTCTTGGAGTTTTCTTTAAACATTAATGGTTTACATTTGCTCTCCATTATTCTGGAGTCGTTTTCAGGGCAGCTTTATATAATTTAGATAAAATCCAATGAAAGCTTGTTCGGTTTTTATTGCATATTTTTCTCAATTGTTGAAAATGTTGTGCTTATCCAATAATGCCAAGTATGGTGGATTTAAAGGTTCAACTATTATATAAATTTTAAAATCTTTTTGATATCATGTATAGCCTAAGCAATTCAACAGTAAAGCAAACTAGTACCTTAAAAGAAATACAGAAAGTAAAAAAAAAGAGAGAGAGAGACTCCCGCTGATCTTTGCAGCACAGATAATCTTCAGTTTTTCCTATAATTTGATGACAAATTCATGTGTCATTGATAACATAGCCCTGAAGTCATGCAGTTCACATCTGCAATTTCTTCTGAAGCTGGTGTGAAAGACTAACCCCCCTTTTTTTTTTCACTCCAGAGCATTAAACTCTAAATGATAAAATCAGAACTAGCTGAACGGTAAGAGAAAATGCAGAGATAAAACTTCTCAGGAAGAGGCTTCTTGGATTGTTTCCTGCCTGCACTTAAGATTTTTTTTTATTTATTTTTGCTTGATGAAAATTATAGATTTCATTTGTGTCTATAAATTAATATTTTACTCATTATAATAAATACAGGAATCCTGATTTTATATTTTTTAACATGTTGCTTCCACGCTGCTCAAACTATTTAGTCAAAATTGCAAAGTAAAATATTTTAGTTTTATTTATTTATGCAATATTAATTTATTAAATCAACTCCTTTTCCATACCTTCATTTTTTATTTTTTTTTTTTACTTGATAGCTGTTTTTCCCATGTACTTCCATCGAACACAGTGAACTTTTGAACTCCCAAGTGGCTCCCCATTTGTCACTCGACCACTTGATCCGCCGGAAATGACCGATGTGAGCCGAAACTTTCCGACAGCTACGTCACCATATCTCGTTCTTTCGTTTTTCGCCTGCTGCGTGCGAAGAGAGAGAGAGAGAGAGAGAGAGAGAGGAAAAAACGGCTCTCAGCAAAGCAACAAGAAGGAAGAGCAATGGCGACACTGGATCGCCAAATACCAAGTCCGGACACCTTTTTGTGCGAACCTTGGTCTTCCTTCGTCAGTGCGACTAAATTACGTTTTGTTGATAGTAAGTTGGCGCCTCGGTGGTGTTGTTGTTTAGCTGACAAACTGTCGGGGAGTGCGTGGTCCAACTGTCTGAGTTGAGTAAGCTCCTCCACCATTCAGGGTCTGTCAGAGCTCAGCAAAGTAACTGTCAGAAATATTACTACAAAATGCAGTATTAATAGCTTGCTTTGACAGCAATGCACATGCGCGTACGCAAAGCTAAGCGTCTCGGTGCAGAGTTTGTGCCTCTGACGCGCTCAGTCATGACGTGCTGAACTGTCCAGCTGTAAGTTTGTTAGCTTTGACAGATCTACTTGGTGTGAGGAAGCTCAGCTCAGGCTGACGCTAGCAGGCTAATGCTAACCCGATAGCCAAGCTTCGGGAGCTGCAGGGCGCCACGCATGGCCCCTAAAGTTTGTTGCGAACGCTGCCAATGTGTTTGTAAGCGGATGTTTTGTTCACGCAGACGCAGTCTCGTCTTCGGATAAGGACGACACCGACTCTTGCTGCCCCGCCGAAGCCGCGAAACTCGGCAGAAACGGTAAGGAACTTGCGCGAGCAGCGCCGTCACGTACCACACGGTGATGGTTTGTTATTGTTTTTACAGCACATGCATGGCAGCGTTTACGGCTCCATTTTTTTATTTTTTTTTACCACTTCTGTGAGAAAATACGCTTATTTGGTTTCTCTGCATATGTGTAAACTGCGTATTTATTCAAAATGTTCATTGTAGTTTCAATGTTGGCTCCCGTTTTACAAAACGCACACCTTTAGTTTTGCGCGCCGTGTTTGATCCTCAGTTTTGATTGTTGTGGTATATTTCATTTATTTGACACAAAACTGGACTTATTAAGTAGTCGTTTTCACGGAGTTTATCTCAAACATTCCCTAGAGAAATTTTGTAATTCTTTATTTAATTTCGACGTATTATATTGTTTTTATTCAGATCTTATTTTTTATTGTATTTTTGCCAAAGCATGACATTTTTTTCCCCCCTGGTTATTTGTTTTTTAATTAATTATTATCAGTCTGTAACAACTATAGCGTTATAGTACCAATAAACATAAAAGAAAATAAATACTTGAGTGCAGTAGTGGTTGATGCTGATCGTTTTAGGAGAAGGGAGGAATTTCAGCCATATTGTTGTTTTTGTGGCACTTTGGATTTTATTCCTATTGTTTCGCACGTAAACTAAAGGTATTATTTATTATTGAAGATGAAGATTATATTTAAATGGAAATATCAATGTGGGTGAGACTGCAACCAGGAAGATCCAGCTTGGAACATGTCAAGCTGTAATACTTCAAGGTCTGTCCTTCAAGATTCTACTTTTTAATAACGTATTTGGCCAATTAAATTACCTTCACTGACTGTTATTGCAATTAGTCCCATTTTACTCAAACTGTATATAAACAAAATAAGCAACATTTCCAATTCAAACACTGCTAAATAATTGAATAAATGGACATGAGCTCAACAATGGGAAGACTGTTAAACATTTTATTTTTGACAGAATACAGACGTAAAGCAACCCCGATTAATACTATTTTATTAAGCATCTTCTCTTTATTTAACTCTGTTTACTTTTGCCATATAGATAGTGAAAACATCTTAACTAACATGATATTTGGCTGACTTGATTGACATTTATTCATCCTAAAGTAAATCAAACCTGGTTATGTTAGACTAAACAGTTAACGGGAATAAACAAACAAAACGAAACGAATTACATTCTGGGCTTGTTTGCATTATTTCGCCAATGTAGATTCTCCAAAACTGAACCAGCAAGACCTAACAGACCAAACAAGAACATGTCTTTTTTTTTTTTTTTTTTTTTGGATGCATACTTTACCATGTAAGAGATCGATTGAGCAGGTATGAATTTGGCAAAAATGTTTAAAAAACTTCATTTGGGGAAAAGTGTCAAATAGCCTGACTAACTCAGCAGAAAGGTCTACTGTTCTGCGCAAAAAGCACCTAAAAACTACTACAAGTTGTAGCATGTTTGTTCCATAACTTTATAGCAAAGATAGCATAATTCTATTGTAATTATAAACAGTTTAACTTAGCACAAGTAGGAATATTTGCTTTCTTTTCTGATTTGAGTTAGAGCAGTTGGAGGAAATTGCAGGCCCGCCACATGCATCGTCAGCATTGTATTCAGTGTGATGGCTCAAGCCACTCGTTTTAAGTGTTAGACGGATGTAGGCTGTTTGTACAGACGGTACGGCTCGGGGGAGGAGACAAGGGGCTCGACTTGGTACCGTCTCACTCCGACCTCCTGCAGGTGACAGACCCAAAGGAGATCCTCCACGCCTCACTACACATAAATACCCTGCAGGAGCATCATAGGCTTCAGTGTGACACACTTGAGTCATCCCCCTAAAAGTTTGAGCGTGCCACATCACACACACCCCCCCACGCCCCCCGTAGGAGGATGGTGACGCACGCTTGGAGCCGGGGAAACTCTTCTCACTCTTGCTGGTCAGATACCAGCCTCCCCTCTCCTCCTACGCAAACTCGCATGCCTCGTCTCTCTCTTCCCGTCTGTCAGAGCAAGACTGGAGCGCTGCTTCCAGAATTGCTGATCTGCTGGCAACATGACACCAAGGCCTGCTGGGACCGATATGCAGACACAAACAATCAGGGGAGGAGGGGGGGGGGGGAGGTGAGAGTTTCAAAGGCTTTCTGTATGAATCAGTATCCAGCAGAACCGCGACTGATCCGTGATCGAGACGTGGCTTCGACTTTTGACGCCATCGCCCTTGCAGAATTTAGAGAGATGGCACGAGGGCCAGTTTGACTGTAATTGATGTGCAGCGCGGGTCATTATCGCTATCTGCCTCTTTCTCGTTTACACGCATACACACGGCGGAGATGATGACAACCTAGAGAAACTTGGCCTGATTAGACATACAGCCACTGGAATGATCTCATTACAACTAGACGGCGCCCTAATGTGGCTATTTGTGGGTTAGCATACCTCTTTAGTTCATGTCATTGAAACCGTTACGCTATTATTGCAGTGCTGCAGATGGCACCTCGGTTTACGACGCAGCGAAATGGCCCACGTTTTCGTAGGTCGCGGCTCTGCGCCATTTCCAGTACGTGTGATACTTTGTTGGTCGAAGCAGATGAGAGTGTTTGGAAAGTGGCAGTCTGAGAATTAGTCATGATGTGAATGCCACATGTTCATTGCCAAAATTAGTCATGCCATCCTTGTCAGGCTTAAAGTCCAAAAATAGAGCGACGACATTTGGGGAATTTTGTAAAGATCTCTGATAGTGCCGAATATTTCAGATAGGACTTTGGATAATTCACATTATCCAAAGTCCTACTTGAAGGGGGAAAAAAAACCTTCAAATTTTATATATTCAGACACATTTATTTAGATTCGGTTTCGATTGTAGTTTCAGTTTGGTTTTGAAAACAATTGTTGCTAGTAACTAATCTCATCAAACTTGAAAATGCTCTTGCAATCTGGCCTTTGTGTGTAAACAAATATGGATTGATTTTTACAACACATTTGAATGTTTTGATGGCAACCATTTAGGATATGTACAATGTTTCCATGAAAAGGAAAGGATTAAAAAAGCTTTCGTAGATACTAATTGAATTGCAAGATTATAAACCTCGTTTAGTGAAACTTAAAATTTTGACAGTTTGTCAAAAAAAAAAAAACAACAACTTTTATTTAGCTATATTAACAGTTTTAGAAACAAAAAAAAAAACCAAGACTCCCTATAAAACATCCAGTCCTTGTAAATTACAAATTCATTTCTAAACATTTTATTTAGGTAATTCTATCTTGTGAATCTCTCAATGCGATTCAAATCAGGACTCCACTAATATGGAAAACATATGCTGATCATCAAAGTGCAAAATACTGGGAGGAGGATGTGCAAATGTATTGACTTACCACACCCAATGCAATTTGTTAGACCTAAAGCAGGTTGCGGGGCCTGTTTTTGCATCTATATTCAGCGTGTTTGAAAGGCAGGTGCTATTTGACACAAAGATGTCTGCGGTCACTGTGGCGAGCAGGAGGCATAGACGCAGTGACAGGAAACATTACTTGTAAAATATTTGGAACATTTAAATAATTCAATATGAAAATAATAAAATGTAGAATGAAAATATCCTCCTGATTCAAGGGCGCAACACCCCTTCATTTCTGTCCAATTGGAGCACTGATCATCACCCACATTGTTTATAAGTTATATTCTGCTTTCGAAAAAATATGAGAAGGCAAACTACACCGGATGGGGTAAAAAAAAAAAAAAAAAAGTCTGCTTTTGGTCTGGAAAGCAGACTTTCCTGATGTGAATTCTCCCATTACTCTGTCCTTTGAAAAAGTAGCATAAACGTGGCTTCTTGTGTTTGTGAGCGTGGCCGTGGAGCATTAGCCAACTGCTACTTCTCTTGTTTACTCTGTCATACCAATAATTATCTGGTTTACCTGTTCAAAATACAGCTCTAGTCAGAACTGTAACCTCAGCCTGAGCATTACCCTAAAATCTTCAAATAACTATAATATAAAACTCCTGTAGGTTCACCATTTTGATGTTCATGTACTCAGTAAAAGGTTCTACCATGTTCCCATTACTCATACCTGCTCTCTTAGGTGTAATAACTGTTATGTTTCATTCTTTTTTTACCAACAATTTGAAGCATTTTTTTTCTCTCTGAGAACTTGCAAAATGAAAAGTGAACAAAATCCATGTTTAGCGACTGGCGAATTAGGTTTGTGTCGCTAAACATGCTTATTCGCCAGTGTGTTAACGGTTGTTTCTTTTCTGGCCTTTCTTTCATTTGGCAGAACTGAGAAAAACACATAATTCAGGGACAGGAAGAAGCACATCGTTTGCATTTGATTTGGCAGACCCAAAGGAAATTGGTCTCTTTTTTTTTTTTTTTTTTTTTCCTCTCTCCCTACTCAGGTTCTTTTATACCAGATCGTTGGAACTAGTCATTTGCAACAAATCTTATGAGAGTTTCTCTTTTTTTTTTTTCCCTTTCTTCAAGGCCTCGGCGCTATCTCTTTGAATATTATTTACTTTGCTCCGAAAAGGATCACAGAAAAGACCCAAATCGAAACAACAGTTGCCACTTTTTCTGTTTTTGCCTATTCATAGCAAAGATATAATTAATTCTTGACACCTAGGTTGCTGCTTTCAGCACCGAGGGATTTTTCAGAGTCACTGTGCACGCTTGACTCCCATGTTTCTGTCAATACCAGGACTAACCAGACCACCTCTGTTGCGCACACACATGCACATTTCGTGCATTAGACGCGGTTCAATGCTGAATTCAGAGTTTGAACTTTAGCTACATTAGAATTGAGTTGAAATTTGTGGTGGTATAGCGAGGTTAAATCGGGATGTGAATTGTGGGTTGGCTCTGTGCTTTTAGTTGCGCAAAGGGCACATTAACACAAACTAGGAAGTCTGACTGTAAGTAAGACAGCAATCTCAGACATAGATGCAAAAGAAAACTTTATTCTATGGTGAGACCGTTGGTTTGCACTGATGGTGTACAGAAAAAATAAACAATAATTGATGCAAGTCTGAATCTGTTTATTCTTGTATAAAATGAGAGATTAGATATTGTATATTTTTCCTTTACCAGTTAATTTTATTAAGAGATATGATTTAATTATTGCAATTTATTTTTGCTATAATGCGATTTTAGTGAGTGCTCGTCATTTCTCCTCTTTGCCATTTCATACGTTTATACTTTTGGTCGTTTCAACTATTTTAGCTACAAAAAGAAGCTTCTTCTTCCTGTCAGACTTCCATTTTGTACCAGTAAACAAAAAAAAAAAAAAAATCACAGTCATGAACTGTCAAAAAATAAAAAAATAAAAGCTAAAGAAAAAATGGCTCAAATATCACACATTTAATTCAATTCTATATATATATATATTTTTTAGTATTTGCATTACATGGGCCAAACCAGTGTAACGTCATGCGACTTCTTGCTGGTAGATCTTGCTTATTAAAATCACTCAATCACATTTTCCTGGAGCCGAATATAGAAAATTACTTGAATCCACTGTGTGTCAAAGCTGGCTTGGATCATCCACCCCCTCCCGCCCTCGGCGGGTATGAATCGACGCATCGTCAGAACAAAACGTCCCACGACGGATGGCTCCATTAGCGACCAAAACTAGAAAGTTTCAAAATGGCTAAAGGGTGAAATTTCTCTTCAGAATATGATCATTTGATGTTGGCTATGTTTTTTTTTCCACGATGCGGCTCCATTAGTAGAAAGCGTCGTCTCGTGGCAGTTGTGTTAAGCTGTATACAAACAGGGCATTCGCATATTTATGTTGCCAGCTCCGTAAATGAGTTGGTAATTTTGCAAACAAATGTGTTTGGGTTAGTCATATGACCCCTCTTCACCAAAATAATTACTCAAGCACAATGTGAGACAACATTGTGGCATTTTCATTAACATTTTATAAGGAAACCTGTTTTTATTATTATTATTTTATTATTAAATACACTTATTTTAATTTAGAAATCCTTATAATATGTTGGAAATACATTTGAATGGAAACTGATATGCTTTTGGGAGAAAATGTCTGTAGCTGATGCATTTTTCACGGGTTCAGAACCATTTCATTTTCATACGCTGCCCGTACCTTTCTGTTACTTTCCATTAACAGCTGGCTGAAAGAAGACGCCCACAGTTTTCACTCCATGATTTAAAAAAATAAAGAAAAGCACATATTTAACTGTCAATTATAACTTATAACTATAATATTTTGAGTCATAAAAATGTACAATGAATATACAGCTGAGAACGTAGAAGATACGGTCGCTTTCTGGCCAAGCAACAAATTAGCCAAAGTTACAATATTTTGGAAAGTATTTATTATCAAAATAGTAATAAATGGATGCTAAACTTATTATACCTGTAATATTATTTGCTGACGATTAACTTGTTTTTCTCAAATCTAATCTTACATAAGTAATAATGTTCAATGAAATTAGATTGTGAGCTGGATTTAAGGGATTATTTTCTAAAATCCTTAACTACTATAAAAAAGCTGATATGTATTGTGAGAGTTAAAGGGTACAAAAAAACTAGAGTGCCTAATTTACAGTTTTAAGCTGAGTTTATTAACCTAATTGTTTCATATCTTTATGGGACCATCCTCTTTCTAAATCTCGTGTCACAGTTGCAGAGTCTAGAGTGTGTTCTTTTACTTGTGTTCTTGTACTTGTCGCTCAGCTTTCTCGAGTACATTATTCTGTGTCAGCATGTCTTTTTACCAGAGGAAAGACATTGTGTGTGGAGGTGTTCAGATGTGCGAAGGTGTCCACTTGTGAATATTTTGACTGGAGTCGCACAGTCTCTGCTGTTATACCTGAAGAAACAATGCCCCACACACGCGCACACACACACGCACTCACAAGAAGGCGACGGAAATTTAATTTTCAGAGTCTTTTATTTTTGCATAATGAGTAAAACGATGTACATTCACCAACCATGTTGCTTGGTGCTCATTGGTACAATTGCTTGTTGACATAAATATCAAATCGGACGATCATGTTGTTGCAGGTCAATGCATTTAGGCATCTATTTGTAGTAAAGATGATTTCCTAAAGTTAAAACCGAGCATCAGATTTATAAGATAATAAATGATTTACGTGTCATTGTTTGCTGGTACCAGATGGACCTGGTCTGCGTTTTTTCAGATGTACTTGTAACATTTTGACAAAAATCTCTGAGTGATGTTTATAGCACCTTGTTCAGTCTACGCAATGAATAATTATGGCAGTCCTAAAAGTAAAATTGGATCCAACCCGATACTATCAAGATATACCTAATAACATAGCCAAAGACTGTATACAGCTTTTAAAAAAAAAAAAATCAAAGTTAGGTGAACCATGCTGACAAAGCACATCAGTGTCATAATTCTGCTTCAAATAACCTCATAGTTCTTTAAATTATTTACTCGCACCAGCCCTTAAAGTTGCATTAAAATTGCTGCGGTCGTGAAATACGTCCAGCTGGTATGTGACCGTCCTGAACGTAATGCAGTCGCTTCTGACCTGGTAAACACGCATTAGCGCTTTCATTCACACGCTCTTGAAGATTGGCATCACATGCACATTCCATACATACAAGTCAGTAGCATGGTACAGTCCAGCTGTAAGACTCTTTGCCAACAGGCACTTAGCATGACTGTCTTAGACGTGCAAGTTGACAGCAAACTCGCCAGTAATGCAGGGTCATCACAACACGAACAGTCAGGCACCACCTCCCCCCCCCCCCCCACACACACACACGTCTCTCATACAATTTCCCCCCCTCCCCTCTTCCTTCTCCTCCTCCTTGCATGCTTACTCAAACACGCGGACCTCCTCCCTGTGAGTGTGGCTTAAAGCCCGTGCTAATAAGTACTGTGATTTCTGTCAGCAGAGCTTGTTTATGTTCAGGAAGATTAGCTTCTGGAAGCTTAGCCAAAAGAGAAAATAGCTTCTTTTAAATGGACATATTTGCGTTTTTTTTTTTTTTTTCCTGTCTGTATTTATTATAAGCTTATGTTTTTCTTGAGTGGGTGGGAGTATCTCTTGTAGCTTGAGGGATAATGATGCTGTGCTCCATCCAGAACAGTGTACACTTCTAGCCTTCCTTTCAGATTACAGTTTGTCACCCGGCTGTTTCTTCTTGAGATAAAAAGACTGTAATCAATCACTTATCTCTTGTTGGCTCTTCTAGACAGCCAGGAAAAGTAAAGGATACAAGTTATCAAAACATCATGATGGCCTTTGGAAAAGAGAGCACACATGGTCAGTGCTAGAAGTAACAAGAAGCGCTAAGCCAGCTGTGCTATCTATAAAAAAGTAAAACAAAGAGTATGCAAAGTTAGTGGCAACAGCGGCTCTTTTAGGAAAGAGACAAAAACACAAGCATCGTACTTTCTATGAGAAGACAGGACAAAAAGAGAAACTCACCTAATGCTTCATTTAGCAAGTACTCAATTGAAAAATGAGTTTAGAGTACTTTCTACGAGGAGAAAAAAAATGTCCCTAGATCAAATGTAGATAATGGGAATAATCGCAAGACAGAGTTAAATCCAGAAGCCGTGCCCTAGGAGTATGAATAAGGAATTAAAAGCAGTAATGGTTCTGTCAATGTCTTCATCCAGAAAAGAGATGGAACGCAGGATCATTGCGTCAGACCTAGTTTCTCTGGACGGCAGAAGAGAAAGTATGCAAAGTTAACAACAGCAATAGATCCATGCAGAAAAAGAGAAACTGGTTAAACAGAGAAGGAGTCTGAATTACTTTCTTTGTAAACCAGAAGCTAGTTAATTGGAAAGCAAAACAAAGAGTAAACAGCTAATTATTCAGCTGGTTATTCAAGAGAACAAAAAAAACTGGGAGACAACCAAAACGACTAAATTTGTGTCACACTTGTTATACTCTTTGCAAAGCAGCTGAGGAAATTCAGTAGAAACGTATTTTCATCGTTATTGTTGACTGAGTGATGCTTTATATTCTTATCATCGCACACAGCTTGTATTTTGGAGATTGGAAATTACAGAAGTGTAAGGAATCAAACTAACTAATACGTTTGTTTTCCAAAGGAGGTGGTTTTTGGTTTACAACTAATCGGAGCAAAAAAGTACAAAACAAAACGAGGTGTGCGCTTGCTTGTGCTGCTTTCTCCTTTAAACGCGCTGCTCCAGGGGTTCCAGAGTAGCCATCAGCACAGTTTGTTTTATCAGTTTGTTCCCTTGAGTCAGGGTCTGTGATGCTGCTGCCTCGGCAGGTGGCTTCAGAGTAAACTGCGCTGTCATCCGCTGACTTATTGAACAAATAGAACCTGTTGCTGCTGCTGCTGCTGCTCTTCATGTAATTCCCTCTTGGTTTTGCAGCTCGTGTAAAAAGGAACGCACAGATACTTCTTTGCCTCCGCTACCTCCATAAAACTGGATGTATAATATGTTTATGGTGACATTAAATTAGAACATTAGGTTACTTAACAAAGACAAAAGCAAGCAGTAGGAAACAATTCACCTCTAATTTGGGAAGATTGATCATTTAAAGGATCTGGAGCGTACAAAACGTATTTGTTGCAGCATAAACAAGAATCTGATCCATGCAAATGTATTCAGCTGCCGACTTGTACGATTTCTGTCTTTCTTGACATTCGGCACAATTTTTTCTTCAGTGATTAACTACAGCAGCAAAGTAGGTTGCTATGGGCTCCTGCTTTCTGCCCTAATTGTGAGCTTCAGTGTAGCTCCTAGTTTTGCACCGTTTTGTTTTGTTTCTTTGCTATTTAGTAACCGACAGAGCCGACAGCTGATTACAACTTTCCATTGTTAATTCTTACCACATTAGAACGGAATGCTGTGTTGTTCGGAACATCGAATATAAAAGCGTTTGAGCTGTCCATGTCAATGAAGCTAATATTTAGAAGGCGTTAGCCTCTGTCGTCCAGAAGGTGTATTACTTCACTTTTAGAGATAAAGTAGCTGACCTTTTTAGGTTTTTCTGAAACTGCTTGTAGCATTAGCTTGTAGCGTTGTCTTCATTAGGCATTTAGTTTTTTTTCCTGTCCATCTGCCTCAAACGGAAAGTACCTTCAAACAACGGTTTTGTTTTCCTTGTCGGCTATTATTGTGACACCTCCAGTTGGTACGCCACGTTTCTTCTTCCTCTCATATCAACATGGCATCTTATTTGTCTGTTTCAGAGATGCTTGTCTGCACCCATTTCCCTGCTTTGGAGGATTTTTGTCTTGTTGTCTGCCATGTCTGCAGTAAGGTGGTGACTCCTCAGGGCATCCTCACACATTACGGTAAGGCAAAGACGCTGAAGGCCAAACTCATACACTTTGTGCTATTTTTATATTTCCTCTGCCAGCTTATGTTGTTACTACAGCTCACAGAGAGGTCAAAACACGCACACGTCCTCACACTTTTGAATAGACTAGAAATAACATTTCTAAGATATCGTCCCAGTGACAGGCAACTGGAAGACAGTACAGTAAGGGAAAATGTTCAGCACAATAAAAAAACAAAAAAAAACATTGTGCAGTTATTAAAAATGGCTCCAATTCAAAGAAATGTGCTTTATGAGAAGACAGACATTTAAGGCCATATTCATGCACCACTGAGATATGCTCTACACACTCACACACAGTGTGACAACCAGATCGATACAATACCTGGTGATTATCACTCCAACCTGTCATTTATGTAAGCGCCCAGGCGCCACACTTTTATGCCCTCTAATAATCAGCAGCAGGCAGACGAAAGCTCAGAAGCACTAAATAATTTACAGGTGGAGTTTTGTAAACAAGTGTTTTTGTCTAACAAATAGGTACACCCGCTAATGTGTGCCTTCTTGTATGATGGTGTCTTTAATAATCACTGTGGCACTTCCTGCTGATTTGCTTAGGTAGTCAGCAGTGCATCAATATGTGAAAACACATATTATGTGGATGGGAAAATGTCTAAACAGAATGTTAGCGGACAGAATCCGCAAACTTCATTGTATTGTCTACCTTAAATAAATATTCTAGTCATAGGGTATGTCTTTGCCAAACAATCCTGAGATATAGATGTTGATTGTATTGAGCTATGGACTTTGACTAGGCCATTCACTTGTGGCTCTGGCAGTTTCAGGGCATTATTTGCCCCAGCGGTGTGAATTATTACATTTTTCAAAGTTTTATATGTAAAGAATTTGTGAAAACGTTGTTTTTCACTACCATCTACTTAAAGATTATCCTCGACTTTGTTTTGATTCGTCATATATGATTCTGAGCGGGGAAGAGGAGGGGCTAGGCACAGGGTCACGCTCGGTGAACACACACACAACCAAGGAGACTTTTCCTCATCGTGGACAGCAAGGCGGGCAGAGTTGCACACATACTCACACACATCCTCACTTTCTGTTTCCCAGCAGAAGGAGGTCAACGCTATTGTGGGATACACACTCACAAATAAACCCCTGGCAACCACTGTTGTTCTGTCCATACTCCTGTCCCCTACAGCCACCCCCGTCTCCTCCACCACTCCACCCACTTTACTCTTTTTGGCAGAGTTTCTGGTTGGTCGGGTGACAACAAGTCTGAAGCACATTCAAGCACATCAGTGCTCGCAGTTGAGCAAAGGGAAACATCCAACTTTTCCTGTTAAAGTGAATGATTCTGGAAATTCTGCAGCAAAAAGACATTTTATCATAATTTCAAGTCAAATTCAAACAATTTTATTGCTTTGGCCAGATACCTCTTGGTTTTTTTAAAAGAATATTATGGCATGTAAAAATGCTCCAGCTGACCTCCCCTTTAAGATCCCTTTAAGAGCTCACCCGGTTTAGGTAGTTTCATGATACGCGACGTACTTCCTTCTATTGTGGCGCATCCTCACACGCGCTGTCGTTCCCCGCTGGGGTTTGACTCTAAATGTTGTGACCCACATAAGCGTCATATTTTGTCTTTGTGTTTATTCATCGAGGGCTTCGCTGTTGTGCTTGACCTGCACATCAGAGCAGCTCCGTGGTTTTACAGCTACACACTGAAGGGAGGGGCAGGCTGGCTGCCTCAGGGCATCCCTGCCTCCTGGCTCTGCATGCACCGTTTGCTGCTCATATCTGCTGCTTTGGAACATCGGAGGGATCTGAGGCCAGTAGATGTGTGCAGATGATGAGGTTGAAGGGAGAAAATGGAGCACGGTGAAATGTTTGTTTCTAGACTTTATTCCCTGTCCCGTTGTCTGGAGCATCCGTCTTGTCTGCCAGTCACCCATCAATTATTCATCTATTGGTCATCTATCCATATGTTGATTGATCCATTAAAAAATGGATGGAGGGATGACCAATCATCTATCCATCCATCCATCTACTGGTCATTCATCTATTCATTGTCTGTTCATCTATCCATCAATTCATTTATCCATCCATCCATCCATTTATAAATCATCCATTCATCCATCTCTGTAAGTCATCCATCCATCCATTCATCTATCTGTAAGTCATCTAAGGCTGAAACGATTCCTTGAATGATTCGAGTACCTCGATTAGAATTATTAGAATTCCTCGAGGAAAATTTACCTGCCTCGAAGCTTCGTTAATTTATGTTTTATTATTTCTGGCCGGAACATTATTTGCGTTGAGCGGAGCTCTCACTTCCGCGTCTGAGTTGTTGACCAAAGCTAAGTGTTAACGGCATAAGGTCCAATTTTCAGGTTCGGCCCATGGGGATTTTATTGATTGATGATAATACCCGGGTTTTCATCATTTTTGGGGGACCAATAAGCGTCCCTGAAATGACTTTGCAATGCCTGGAGTACGGCAGTCTTTTTCGTCCGGGAGCTGCTGGTTCAGAGCGAACAGCGGGAAGAGCGCTGCTGGAATATTTATACAGGTGAGCGGATAGACTGAACACGGCGGGCGGCTGAGTAGTTGAGGCTTACAGTGTAAGTGTAACTTTACCGACGAACAGTACAATACATTTCATATCATGCCGGTCTCAACAAACGGGTGGCGGAAATCATCGTGGCGGTACATGGCTGGTAGATGAGTTTCTGAGTGTGACGAACAAAGGTGCCGTAAATGAATATAATTTCAGATCTTTGTATAACTTTTCTTCAGGTTAACTTAGAAAGTGAGCGATTATTGTTACAGGTAGTTTTCTAAACTCCAAAAAAGTGACTGTTAGGGATGCTTAAAAATGAAAAATTGGACTGATATTGATACCTGATAGTAACGCCGGTGTTATATGCCAAATATATCAATATTTTGTCTTTTTTTTTTTATCCGATTACTCAATTAATCATAAGAATAATCGTTAGATTACTCTATTACTAAAATATTCATTTATAACAGCCCTAAAGTCACCCATCCATCCATCCATCCATCCATCTATCCATCTATCCATCTATCCATCTATCTATCTATCTATCTATTGGTCATTTATCCATCCACTATAAAGTTTTGGATTTCAGCTTAAAAATCTTGGCTAAAAGCACAGAAGCCAACAGTTGTGTTCACCAGACTGGTTCATTTTTTGTGGATGTGTTTATTTAGTTCTCCTTAAAGCGAAGCATGCATGCATATTCTTAGCATAAATTTTCGTGTGGGATATAATCTAAATCCGCAGCGCTGGCAATGTCAGTACCACATTCTGTCTAGAGAGCATTCAGAGAAGAAATGTAAAAAAAAAAAAAAAAGAGCTAAAAAATACTAAAACCTTAAAGCCTATTATTGCTTAATCAGGGTGTAAAAGTAAAATTTTTGCTGTAAGGAAAGAGTAGAATTCATGTTCCCTGTGTAGGAAGTTAGTAAACTACCTGGAACATGATTTCTACATGGACAGCCCTTATGGTGTGTTTGAAACTGGACTCCATGTGGGCCCCGATCCCCACCAGAGACGAGAGAATTCACGGGTCAGTGCAGATTTCTGCTTTTGAAGCCATGTGTTTGAATAAATCAAGCCTCCATCGTGTCTTTTTGATAATTCAACGCACTTCTTCTCCTGTGCTCCTCTTCCTCTCCTCACTATCTCTTCCTCCTCCTGGTGTGTGTGAGTAAGTTGATCACGCGATGAAAGGGTCATGTTGCTGCTGTCAGTTGGAACGTTTTTCCTCTTTTTTTTTTTCTCTGTGGGTTTATTGAACTTCCAGGCACATCAAATCAATTCGCGATATCTTTTCAGCTTCAGTATACCCCAAACTTAACAACCGTGATGCTGAGTGTGTCGTCATAAAAGTTTGTTGTTCACATCGCTCGCCGTCTGAATGTTGGTGGTGAAATTTGCCTTTAACCACAGAAGCGCTGATGGGTTTCACTTGTGACGCGCACAACTTAACACTTGCTGTTGTGGTATGGAGGCATATTAGCTCTCAGTTGGGCCTGTAAAAGCCGATTCTTTATTTTTATCTCACCAAAAATGTGGGGTGACATTATTTTTGTTTTGTTTGTTTGTTCTCAGGATTATTTTTGCCATCATGACCTTTTTATTTGGGGGAAGTAACAGGACGTATTTTTAGTTCTTCATCCTCATAACTGGTACAGTTGTTGTTGGTTTACTTTTATTTTCCAAAGATTAGAATGATACAGAGCTAATGTTAAAGCTCCATGCGAAACCGACAAAAAAGTGTTAAGCATCAACAATTATTATTAGGCTGCTCAGAAGATTGGGTAATTCATGATGCAATTTTTCCCCGAGTAAAAACATTCTCGCAAAAATAAAAAAAAAAATTAGTCTGACTCAATGTTTGGATTTTGGTTCTGTGTGCATTTAAGTTCCTATCCTGAAGCAGATTAAAGCACGACACTTTCTGGAAACTTGGCAGGTTTCTTTACTTATTTTGATCCAAATCGCCAGCTGTTACTGGATGAATGTGAGCTATACATTTGTTTACAACATGACGTTAAACAGTAATTTATTTGCAGCTTCTTAAAAATAATTTTCTGGCAACTGTTTTCACCAGGATGTCTGCTGTGTAAACCAGCACCGTCACTGTGTTGCTGGTTTATCCAGAACTTCGTGTTGTTTATAAGAGGAGCTGCTGCAGTTGACAAAACACTTAATAGCCGATATTACTGGGGCTCATCACAGATGTTTGTTCTTACATTCTCATCTTTCTGTCCTTTTTGCTTCTTTCTCAACATACTCAACATAACTCAGCTGAGCTCTGAGAGCCTACTTCCTTATCATCTTCTGGCTCTGCCTGCAGGTTGAATCAGACCAATCAGCATCCGGCTAGGCTGTCAGCACGGCCAATGACAGCAGGCAGGCAGGAGAGAGTAGCAAGGATAGCGACCTTGGAGTTGAGTGGCTTGGTGACCTTGCCAGAGGATTGTTCATTTAAGTGAATCATGGTGTCTAGCTTCCAGTTTGTCCTTAACTTTGAGTGTTTTGGCAAACAAGATACATTAGCTTATATCTTGTTAATGACAAGTACTTTTTGACATTACATTACCTAGTATCACTTAATTGAAAAGCTACTAAACTATATTTATGACTTTTACTTAGCTAATTTTACCTAAGTTGTATCTTTTTGACCTTTAAACCAAGAAAAACTTTTTTTTTTTTTAAATGTGTGTTTTATTAGCTAAAAGTTTATAAAGTTTTTTTTTTCTTTCTACATAGCTCTGTAGCATTTGAAATAAAAATGCAAACATGAAACTTTAAAAGCCAACCACCAAGAGTCATCGCAACAAAAGTGTCATCGTTCGTCATCTAATTTTGGAGCGCTGAGATCTTAAAATAACACCCTTCTTCAAAATCAACATATAGCGTGTGATGTTTAGAGCTGTCCAAATGCCTTCTGCAGAAATGCTTCATGATCACACGTTATGCTGACCAATAAAACAATTACAATATTTTACAGAGTAATAGAAAATTATAAAAATGTTAAAGGCAGGGTTTTTTTTTTATTTTTTATTTTTATTTAACAAGCTCGCAGTACATGTGACCTATCGGACTGTATGAAAGAGATGCGATTGCATCCGGCAGTACGAACTGGATTCGCATTAGTTTTTACTGATACAGAACTGCAAATTGGCTCTGAACACAATTATATCTTTTTTTTTTTTACATGTTTATTTCACAAGGAAGTAAAAAATTGTTTTAGTTTATGGCACCCTTTGAAAATAAATGTAATTTCTTTTTAATCAGTAACGTTTGTTTCAATTTGTCTTTTTGTTTGTCTTAAAACTGATGAAATATGTATATATATATCTATTTATATTTGAAAATTAGCCAAAGAATGATACTTCTTCTTTACGTCTGTGGGGGTAAAACAGTAGGCAGATGCTTAAATCAGATTGTCAACTGCTTTGTTGAGTTGTAAAGCTGAGTTGACTAAAACTGTGCGAGTCCAACGTGTGAAACAGCAAAAGAACATGTGAATAAATGTGTGAAATTTGTACTGCCTGCCAGCGAATGCGACTCTGGACTTTAGCCCTGCTATTCTGAATACAGCTGCCTCCGCTGGTTGTCTGCCTCCTGCGCTTTATTTACACACCCGTCACACAGAAAAATCATAAGCACAAGAAACTCTTTGGAAAAAAATAAGAAATCAAAGTGTGTTTGTAGAACTGCGATGCTTGGATTTGGTGCGACTTAAATCTGTTTTCACCGGAATCCACTCGGAATATACACATTTTAACATGAAATCGTGATACGATCCGACACACTCCCTGTCCCTGTCGCCCACAGCCCACTTCCACACATTCACTCTGAACAAACACACAGTTCAAGTTAGACTGAGTTCTGTTATGCTGCCCTGCCATTAAGTGGTTGTTCAGCTACGTTATGTGCTACTTGTTATTATTGTAAAGATGCGGGAAGAGATGCTTTTACAAGCGTGAAAGGAGACAGAACCAGACTTTATTGCTGGATATATTAGTAGAGAAACATACAATGCCACATTTAACCAGTTTTAGTAATATTGAAAAATGAAGTCATCTGGATAATTCGATTTTATTTATATACACCGAATGTTGTTTCAAAGCATTTACCTAAAAATCATTTCAATTCAATCATACATACGCTCCAGTTGAGAAAATTGTCGTCATTAGATAGAAAAAAATTTCTATCTAATGAATTAATAAAAACTGAAGCGAAAACTAAAAAAATAATAATAATCTGGAAAATATAGTGGGAGGAAAAAGTACTATTTTTGAGGATTTCGTCTCAGTTGCACATGATTACAACTTCGTTCCTCGGCCTTCTGGTGGATTTTTACCCTGCTTAAACTCCAGCCACGGAGTTTGACGTGGTCCTGATTGTGAAAGTGAGTCAACACCATGATGAGCTGATCTGACTTTAGGGATTCAACTTTGGTTGAATAAGAGAAAAGGCAATTTTGTGCCTTTTATGCATCTTTAACAGCGATACCATGTGTGGCAAGTGCCGTATCCACAGTCTGTCGCAGAAAACGCTGGTTCTTCTTCCTCTCGTTGCTCTTTAAGTGGACTTGCTGTGTGTTCGCTTGCGACGGTTCGCCTTTACGCCCCAGCGTGTGTGTGAGAGCGTGCTTTGTTCCTGAAACCAGGGAGCACTTTGAGTCTTGCTTGAGGAGATGAAACACTGCTTGTGGGATGTCGTTGACGTTCTGACAAAAACGGACCTGTGGGAGGAGGAGGGGGTGGCGGGTCGATTTGCATGAATATCCAGGTGATTGTTTTTGATTGCTCATGATTGAGAACGCATCTTTCTGACTGGAGTGCCAGTTCAAAATAACTTGTTTTCTTTTAACTGAACGCGTTTAATAACTTTTAACCCTTTCTTATCTGTTAGTTACTTTCCTCTCTTAGTACGTTTCAGTTTTGCAGCTTCCTGCACACTTTGATTCTTATCACCAAGCAGGAAATTCTGACTCGCAATATTTTTGTGCACACCGATTTTCTTTTTGTTTTTTTTTTTTTGTTTTTTTTCTTTTAACCCAAGTCCTCTTACTTCATCTTCGCTGCCTAAAAGACAATCAGTGTGTGTATGTGCGTGTGTTATCTTTCTCCCCTTACGCTTATTTTCTGAGCGTTTACGACATCTTCACCCCTCTGTTTTCATTCAGGTAGCTGGGATATAGTTTCCCTGTGAGACAGACACAGAGAGAGACAGTCCTGGACCACACACCCCCAAACCCCTACCCACCCTGCTCCCACAAAGAACATGCATAGCAAAAACCGTAAGTTAAGCTCCTCTCCTCTCCTCAGCCACCCCCCACCACCACCACCACCCCGAATCCTCCACCCACACACCCAACAGACTTGTGTGTTTGTTTTTCCCCTACTGTGTCTCAGCGGTCTTTCGCTCAAGCATTCTGATCAGATCTGGGTCAAAACGGGCTCATTGTTGTGGGCTCTAGTCTGATTTACATTAGTAAGGTGGCGCTCATCAGATGAGTGTACTTCAGGTAGCGTTGGGTATGTTGCTAATTGGAGCAAAGAGCTGGAAGTTGATTTGGGAACAGTTGTTCTTGAGGAGAAGCTGAGGCAGAGTTTTGCTATATGCTTTGTTACAAAACAGCCATCTGGTTAGGGAGCAGGAAAGAAGTCAGTAAATCACTTTCAGTGTAATATTCCACTTCTGATTGTCGACAAGCAGAAAAAAAAGGGAGTACTCTGAATGTTCCTGCTGACAAACTAGTGCATGCTTTTAAAACTGCGTTTGTTTATAGCTCCCTTTGCAAACGTGGAGACTGAAATTGTTGCACATTCGCCTTAGCAAAACAGCTTAGTCTTAGTCGGCTTGAATACAGAGCATCAATGAACATCAAACCACAGTTTCTCAATTGGACTTTGACTGGGCCATTCTAACCCATGACTATTCCTGTACCTTAATGCACTTGAACGCAGCCCTGGCTGTATGTTTGGTGTCGTTTTTGTGCTGGAAGGTGATGCTCCACCATGGTGTCAACTCTTGTAGCCTCAAATAGGTTTTCTTCCAAGATTTTCAAGCACTTAGATCCACCATCACCCGTCTTCACGTCAACTTTGAATTGTTTCTTTGTCGGTGGTGAAGAAACTTCCCGTGCATTGATTGTGAACTACATCTGTCATGAATGTTTTTTCTCCTTGGCACTGAAAGAGGTAGAAAGGGGGAAGTGGCTGAACACAAATTCATGCCAAACTTTCAAGAGTTTTAATCATATAAACTATAATTTTTCCTCCAATTTACAAGCAAAGTTTACTCTGCACTGGACTATTGCATATGTGACAATACAGCAGATTGAATTTATAGTTCCAGTGTGACAAAATTTGGGAAAGTTCTTTTGCATGGCTCTGTATGATGAGTGTGTTGTTTCTATTTACACTCCTGTTTTCTGTGTGTGTGTGTGTGTGTGTTAGCTAATCTTTTACTCTTCCTCGTGGTTAAGGTAACCATTTCTTTTTCTTCTTCTCGGGGTGTTTTAGAGAAGCGACACAGCTCCCCGATCCCCTCCAGGAGCCCTCTGCTTCCCATGAAGCCCAAAGCGACTGCG
The DNA here is from genome assembly GCA_903067095.1 of Girardinus metallicus. Classification (NCBI taxonomy): domain Eukaryota; kingdom Metazoa; phylum Chordata; class Actinopteri; order Cyprinodontiformes; family Poeciliidae; genus Girardinus; species Girardinus metallicus. Next base: position 21,462 of record CAEGAE010037711.1, read on the forward strand.
GTGGCCTCCACTGTGGCCCCCAGCCCGGGGGACACGCTGGCTTTCAGGGTCCCCAAAGACTACCCTCACTCCCGCTTCAGCAAGGCGCCGCTTGCCGTCTACCCACCGAAAGGAGCAAGGAACAAGACATGGTTTGTGCATCTTTCCGCTTTTTAAAAATTCCACTCAGCTTTTGCAGCTTCCAATTCATACATTTTCGCAACGTTTTAACGCTGCGTTACCTTCTCCCTTCTCCTCCCACCAGTGTATCGTTACCAGTCGTGAGCTTGGAGAAGATGCCCTGTCTGAACCGAGCAGACTCGACGTCGCACGTTCGCCTCAACTCCTCGTCCTCATCCACGCTCAAATCTTCCTCCTTCGCCCCGCCAGCCCCTCAGCGCTCCGGCGAAAAGCTCACCAACGGCCGCGGCAGCAGCAGCGGCCCCCCCACACCGCGCTCCATCACGCCTCCCTCCTCCCTGGACAGGCGGCCTAGCCCGTCCCGATCGCCCCTGGACAGACGGGCGCCGTCAACAGCGTCTCCCTCCCCGATGGACAAGAAGCCCTCGCTCTCACCCTCCCACAGGTCCGTCGCTCTCCCGTCGTTGCCGTCGCTTTCGCCTTTGGAGAAGAAGCAACAGAACGGAACTAAGACCCCTGCTAGGCCGCACAAGAGAGCCTCAGGTGAGTCTGAGTCCAGAGGATTGGACTTTAAGTTGTTTTAATTACGAGTTGTGAAAGTTTTCGTCTGAGTTCTAAAGCAAGATTTCTCTGAATTCATCATTACTGTGTAAAAATAGAACAGAAATGCAGCTAATGGTGGTATTGTTTATCGTCTTTGATTTACTGCTGTAAAAGCTGCTTATCTAAAGAATCCCCCCGCCAACCCACCCACCAACATATTTATCATCGATCTTAATATTCTGCACCACCTCCTCCTTGTTTTTCTCTGACATATTAACACTTGGTTGAGTTTTTCCTTCTTCCTCTCCTGCTCCTCTCTGGTTGTTTTTCTCTTTATCAGGCTGCTCTGTCTAGCCAGTGTAAATTGAGTGTGTTTCTCTGTGTGTGTAAGAGCACGTGAGTTTGTTTATATCCGTGGTGCCTGTTTGCCGCTGCGTAGATTTGACCTGTTGTCCGGTGCAGCAAACGCAGAAAGATTACGAGGATTATAAAGCAGGCCAGGACAAGATTACAGCCTTCTCCCAGCAACAGTTTAAGATAACCTGCCGACTGGAGGTTGTAGTTTGCCGTGCTGTTTTGTGCGGAGAAACTCCGTGTGTTGGGTCGGGTTCTCCAGCAGTCAGAAAAGTTTAGTTTTAAAATCATCCAGTTAAATTTGATTTGCTTCCAAGCACAGCGAAACCTGTCCAGAATCGAATCCACGTTTTTCCAGTGTAGTTCTTCTTCTATATTTGCAACTATGAACTTGTTCCAATACTCTCTGTTCAGCTGCTTTGCAAATTGTCATTACATTTTAATCAAGTCTAGAGAAAACAAAGCTGAAAGATTAGAAGTAATCTGCGTTCTCGTTGCCAGTCCCCGGATTTTATAAACGCTGAAGGCTAAGCCAAGAATGATTCTTCTACCCGTTACATTTAGGTTTTAAGTAATGTTTTTATCTTTTGCTTTGTCAGCATCTTACTTCTGCCGGCTTTCTAATGTTAACATTGGGGGATGGATTAGCTGGAGTCCCATCTTGTAACTGTGGAGGGAGCTAAAGTTTAGGGAGATGGCTAAGAGCTCATTCAACATCAACTTGCAGAAACTCGCAAAAAGCCAGTCAGCAATTATAAAATCTGAAAGGTAATAGTTAAACATTGTTATGTTATCAAAAGGGGCAGACTTTTTGGTTGAATAAAGAGTATTTTAAATCTAAATTGTCCAGTGTTATAAACAACTTTGCGTTTGAGTGTATCTGCCTCAGGCTTAAAGATGAAATCAGTTTGCAACCCTGCTAATTGCTCTGGAGCCTTGAGAGATACAGTTTGTATTTTACAGTTAGAAAAGAATGAAACAAATGAATGGCATTTCCACTGTTTTCAGAGCAAATTAAACACTGAAATATCATGCTTTTTTTTTTTTGTTGGTTAGACATGGAAATGTTTGTCATTCTGTAAATTCATGTTCTTTGAAGCACTCTTCTAATACTTATTGCTAAGTGAACTGTGCTTTTGTAAACAAACAGCAGTAATCATGTAATTCCTCCATTTGCTGGATTCAAAATCTCCAACCTGCCACATATTTTATTTCTCCTGTGATCAGTTTCCTACATTTAAGTGCTGGATTAAAACAGTTTACACAGATGAGTCTGGGTGTGTTGTAGTCAGTAGATCAAACCAATCAGTGCATCTCTAACATTCACGTTGAATCTTTTTCTTCTCTTTTTTTTTTTTTTTGTCATAAAAAGAAATCGCATCTGAACACTTTTCTTGTTTTCTGTCATCCCATCATCATGTCTTTTCTTTTCCACCATACATGTCAAAGACTGTTTTTTTTTGTCAGTTTCTGACCAGATTGTATCGTTGAAGTACCTAGATTTCTAATAAGCTGGACTTTTTTCTGTCGGTTTACTGTTTTGGTTTTAGTTAGTTTGTGTTGTGTGTTGGTTTTGAAAATCTTCCTATACAGCTAAGCTAACAGTTAGATCAAATATGCTGAAATGTTTGATGTAACTGTTGTCTGACCTTTGTTACTTAGCTGTCAATCAGATTAAACAGATTTTAGCTAAACAAAGAAAGTGAAAACACTTCCTGTGCATTTGCTAAAAGCTAAAGTTTACGTTTCCTCTTAGAATCAGCGTTGCCTCCAGACAACATTCATAAACAACAGAGCTAACAGGGCTGTCAGTCATTGGGGACTCCTGTCAGCCTGCCCATATTTCTTGCCAGAAGAATTTGTCACAGCATGGATCACTTGCTCATTTGATGTGTTTGATACAGAAAAGACAGGCAGCGATCTTACACAGAATCACAGCATCTGACTTCTTTAATTACATCTGAATGATTGAAACTCTCAAGGTTGACGTGAGGAAGAAACAAGCCGCTTTCTTAAAGCGTCAAATTAGCTCAGGCAGTCCACCGTAGAGCTTCCTCTTCCATCTAATGAGATTCGATATAATTTAGTGTAATGTGTGTGTGTGTTTGTTTTACAGGGAGGGTCTTTGATCCTGACAAGCATTGCGGCGTGCCCGACCCCGAGACTAAACGCTCCTGCACGCGCTCGCTCACCTGCAAGGTAACGCAATCTGACGTCCCAACTTTCTCCCGCTAACATGTCCCCTTCTGAGAAAAAAAAACCCAAGATCACCAGTCATGGTATCTATAGCTGGGATCTGTCGGCGCTTCCAGTTTCTCCATTAGTACAGGGTAGCTCTGTCGAAGCGTTCCAGGGTCCTCGCTTCTCTTGATGAGTTAATTATAGATGTGAGATGAGGCTGCATCATCGTTTAGCTGTAATACTCTATTACTGCCCTTTAATTACCTCCACCAAGCTTCACTAATCTTTTCAAACACACTGGTTATTAAGTAATTAAAGATCCATCCATCAAGTGACTGTTTGTGTACACTTTAAGGAAAAGGAGGGAAGGGGGATAGAAGAGGATGGTCAGAATATTTTGTTGCTTTTTGTTTTTTCTTCTGGACATGTGGGATGATGTGAAACTTGTACATGAAAAGCGTTCACTTCTTTACCAGAGGTGCCAGTAAGTGTCATGCATTACTTTAAACAAAGAAGAAACAACTTCTGGAGGTTTCCATTAGCTTGGAGCTAACTTCCTGCTCGTAATATTATTTAACATTTCAGTTAAGTTTTTTTTCTTTTTCTCCTTCTTTTTTTTTTATTTAAAGTGCTTGTAAAGACGGATTTGGTCTGAGCCGAACAGTACTGAGTTTAAAACCCGAGCACCTGCAGAGTAGCGATGGAGACGAACACACGCTCAGGCATTTCCCGTCACGATTTCTACCATTAGGCAGATGCAGTTTGCAATTACGTGCAGCATTAAATCTGCACCAGCAGCATTAGACCTGTTCTGTAGACAGACAGAGGTAGGTAGAATCAATGGTGCTGTTCCAGTTACACCAAACGCTCGTAGCTGCTAAATTCCTTTCGCTGTCAGGACCAATTGTGCAGTGATGAAAAGTGGCATTGTTTCTTTTTTTTTTTTATGCATCAGCTGTGTTCCTTACTGCAGCCTGCGAGACGCTGAACATGATGAACAACCTTTGGCTAACCAGACCAGGTAGCCTGGAATCTTTGCCTCTTGTCTAAACATTCGACGGTCCAATTAGTCATCCTGGATGTCCGGATGCATTTCTCAGCAGCAGCAGCCTGCTTGTGCTCTTCTGCATCTCTTTTTTTCTTTTTTTTGTGAACGTATGTAAATTAATAGTTCAGCAGCTTCACTTCTTTGTGGAAGGCTGGAGGTATTTTAGTACAGGTGACCTCTGTTTTACAGCAAGGGCTGAATCCTGGCAGCTAACAGATCAGTTTTGCGTCATCTCAGTAATTGCGATTAAAAAAAAATTTAATCTGCAAACAGCCTTATTTTTAAACATAATCTCTATGCGCTGTACAGTTGAGACCACTCTAAATATAGGGCTTTTGTTGGTGTGTTTATATTAATGAAGCAAACTGTGAGTTTGTATTTTTTATTTTTTTTTTTATTTATTCATTTAATTGTAGTAAATCTCTTGAGTTAGCAGCAGTGTTTGTGCATATTATTGTAATTATAAAATCCCACCCTGCTGCCGACTCACCTGGTATAGTCAGAGCAGCACGTCGTTCTCTCCTGGGTGTCGTCCTTCACCTTGCATCAGACGAACATGAAGACAAAGTGCTCCCCAAAGCTCTCCGTCTGTCCTCACACTCAATTTGGTCAAGCTGTCACATTCTTATTATTCTGCAGTCGGGATAGTTGGGAATGTGATTTATGCACAATTTGAAGATCCTCTCTGACTTTTAGTGGGTTTTTTTGTTGTTTTTTTTTAATTAAGAAATGTAAAAATCTTCCTTTCCTTAAATTAAAACAACATTTTACTTGAGATATTTGGAAATTCCTCTTACAGATCACATTAGCTATAAATTTCTGTTCATTTTTGGGTGGAAACATTTTGTTTTCATCATGGGACAATTATTCCTTCTGCTTTTAGAAGCTTTTTTGGCTCCTACTGTTTTACTCTGATTGTGGCAACCATGGCAACAGGGTGTTTTTTTTTGTGTGTGTGTGTGTGAGTGTTTTTTTTTTTTTTTTTTTGCAATCCAGTAGCATCTGATTGGCATCCCAAAAGCTCAATAGTACCATAACTATGAAGTTCAAAACATCTGACTGTGGGATGCTGTCGGCTTCTAAAGCCGACGTACCAACATATTTTAACAAGTTTTGCGTTTTTCCTGGAAGTGCCAGTTAATGCGGCTGGCACGGTAAGCTGCCTTGTAAACACACTTCAGAAAATTTTGTTTGTTTGTTAAAACATCTAAAAGGACATATAGCCTGTCTGTCCAAAATTTACAAAACAAAAAGCATGTGGAAGTATCGAAATCCACCTTGAAACAACAGAAAATACATCTACAGTTAACCCTCGTCCTCGTCCTCGTTCCTCGTTCTGCCACAGACTCACTCCCTAACCCAGCGCCGCGCCGTCCCCGGCCGGAGCCGGCTGTTTGACGTGCTGCTGGCCGAGCACAAGGGGCTGGCGAAGGAGAGGGAGGCTCTGAAGGAGAAGGAGAAGGAAGCGGCGCAGAGAGGGAAGGAAGCGGGCGGCCAGAGCGTCGCACCTCAAGACGCGGCAAGTCCCAGCAAGCCCCACTGCCCCGGTGAACGACCGCTGTCCTCGCTGAAGCTGCGGCTTGCAAATGCACACATACCGAGGTAAAGCCGTCACAGGGAAGACCGCCTGGTGCCCACCAGATGATAATTGATCACCGCCACAAGGAGGTTAAGCTACAAAACGCAGCCTCTTCACAGTCAGTGTGGATTTCTTCCTCCGCTGTCTGGAGTTGAAATCTTTAACGCTTTCTCAAAACATGTTGATTCATTCACCTTGTGGATATTCTCCTGTTTGGGCTTAGTGCAGCCCTCCTAATGTAATAAACACACCCACACTGGAGGGTTTATTGGCTCCATCTCTGCTGCTGGTTGCGATGAGCAGATCCCACCCATGTTGCGCGGATTCTATCTCCAACCAGATCTGAACTGAGCTGCTACTGAAAGAGGAAAAAAACTGCGTTTCCATGCTTAACCACCAGGGGGTGCTGCAAAACACCAACATCTAAATAAGAGAGACACAAATGTGAGAGAACTCACTCGTTTTCTGTGTTTCCGATGGATTTTCTCCAGAGTTCCAGGCGGCTCCTCCTCCGCCTCTTCCTCCTTCTCCGCCTCCAGTCCTCTGCCTCCAGCAGCGCCTCCTGCCGCGACGCCCGTCCCGGAGCCGTCTCCCAGCGGCTGGGCGAACGCAGCGGGGGACAGCGGCCGGCTTTCCAGCGACGAGGGAGACGCGGAGACCCCGGATGATGCCGACAGGCCTTCCCTGCACTACTCCAGTCATCATCCACGACCTTCAGGGGTAAATGTCAAGAGATGTAACGGTGCAGAAATCAAGACTTGCTGTCAAGCCGTTGAGCTTCTGTTTTTGTCCTTTTTTATATTGGCATTTATTTTTAATTGTAAAGAAGCAAAAGATTTCAAATTGCTTGCAGTGACGATATGTAACGTCCTTGTAAATTCAGCTTTTTGTCCAACATTCGCTTCTTGCGTTTCTTCCATTTGATGCCTCGCGTCGTTCTCGTATTTCTTTGCCCTTTCATCCTTCGATGCCCCTTGTTTTTCTCCCTCTTATTTATTCCTGTCTCATGCTCTTCGCTCTCAACCAGCTTTTCTTGTGTCTCCCTCCAGTTTTGCGTCTTCAGCAGCCGGCTCGTGGGTCCGGGCTACTACGTGTTCGACAGGCGGTGGGACAGGATGAGGCTGGCGCTGCAGAGCATGGTGGAGAAACACCTCAACGCGCAGATGTGGAGGCGAGTGTACGCCAACTTTTACGTTATTAGAACCGGAGTCGGGTATTAAAATTGAGGTAATCGATGTGTGAAGTGAGTCGGAATCTAAAAATCTGATGTCAGTTGTCTTCAGGAAAAATGTGGCAGACGTTTCCCTCGGCAGAAAAGTTTTGTGCGAGTTGCTCACAACAAGGAGGCTATAAATTGCAAATGTCATGTTTAATTTATTTTGATTTTTTTAAAGCGTTTTGCTTTGCGTTTTCCAGGAAGGTGCCTCTGGCTGCCGAGAGCCTCCCTTCCAACTCCACGTCTGTCGCCGCCTCGGTTACCGCACACCAGGCTCCTCCCCCCGCCTCCATCGCCCCCGCCGTCCTGTCCTCCCCCTCTAACAGCCTCGCCTACACCGCCACGTTCCCACAGTCGGCGTCGGCAGCCGGACTGTTCAGCGTCAGAGACTCGCCGGGAAAAGCCCGGAACGGCTCGCACAAAGCCGGCCGCTCGTCCAGAGACCCGGACGTCCCGGCGGCGGGGTCAAAAAAGAGAAAGAACTCTTCGCACCCTCCGTCGTCGTTCTCGCCGTCGCCTTTTCAGACCGTGGACGTCCACAGGCGGAACGGCAGCAGCTTTCACCAGATGTTTCAAGGCTTCGGGGTGGCCAAGGCTTCCCCGGCCAAAAACAAGGGACCTCGAGCAGGAAGCGGGCTTCTGAGCAGCTCAGACGACTGGCTGTCCAGAGCAGAGCAGAGCCACAACACACACAACTGGTAAGAAAAGACACCGTTTGTGTTTTCCTGTATTCACCTCCCCTCGACTGAGGCGTAGTCCGTGTAGGAGAAAACATTCAGGCACGACTAGCATCTCCCGAAACCTCACGAGAGAAAAATCTGACAGTTGCAAAAGTTGACGAAAAAAAAAGAAAAACATGACTGAACATCACCAATGAATAACAGTTACAGAAATGATGAGAACATCCTACACGTATGCTTGTGTCTTTTCTAAAGATGAATCAGGGTTTAATATTTCAGGATCACAATAAATCCAGGCATGCATCCAAATACGAAAAAAGCTCCCGAAGAAGAAAAATGACATTTCGGCATTCAGAATCCAATCTGGAAGAAACTCTGAAGCGTTATACAATTGAGGGTAAGGGGTTTCAGTTGAACTGTGTGGATTAAATGTGCCAAATGTTTTTAAGCAATTTACTTTTATTAAATTGTTTTTAAGCAATTTATTGTCCGTTTTATTTCATGGCGCTGTGTTTTCCAGTGCATAATGAATTTTTTTGTTTTGTTTTCTGTTTTTAGTCGTGAACTTGGCTCCAGCAGTCTAACGTACCCGGCCAGGGAACCGTCCTCGGCCCCCCACCAGCCTATGCCTCCGCCTACCGGACCCTTAGCTTACGGCGGAGGAGCAGAGGGGCGGAAGAGGAGGAGTCCCAGCTCCTACAAAGGGAAATCCAGCAAAGCGAGCCGACCGGGCGGACGGGAGAGCCTCTTTGGGAAGGGAAACGACGGCGCGGGGATCTTGGCGTCGGGGCCCAAGTCACCCAGACAGGTTGGTGGTCTTCAGGCTGCGACGCATCGCAGTCGTCGTCAGCGCTAAGGCGAAGCTCTGAATGATAATTCTGTGTGTCTCTGCAGACCAAGTTGAATCACTGACAGAAAGCCGTTGTGCGGACAGAACGTCGGGCAGCTGTTCAGGCCACCACCAATTGTGACCTTTGACTTCACCACTCTTCCAGCGACGGCTTCAGTGTGACACTATGGGGGGGCACGCGGGGGGGCGTCCTGCCGGGAATCTCCCATGCCTCTCTCTCTTTGATTGTGGTTTTTACAGAACAAGTTGACAAAACAACAAGAAAAACCCAACTATTGTTTGTTAAGGGAATTCGCCGACGACTCTGGAGAACAGCGAGTTTTGTTTCCAGTCCGCTGGGGAAAGAAAGACAACTGTGATTATTTTTCCTGGACCACCCGACACAACTACTGTGGGACTTTAGCTATGCCACTTTGTTGCTCCCACTGGCCTTTTTTCTCATTCTGGCTCTTTCTGTCTTTTAGTCTGAGAAGGGGAGCGACGGCAGCGAGTTTGGCTGGGTTTTAGCCAGTTCTCTCCCCTTTTGTCTCCCTGCCTACCCAGCAGCTTTGTCCGTTTCCCTCCGTTTCTGTCCCAGCATGCCTGTGTTCCAAGTGCACTTACTGTCCTGAGTTCCTCGGCTGACTTCCCCCCTACCCCCCAGCCTTCTGCGTCGGTGCCGCGCAGAAGTTCTGCTCACGCAAAACGGAGGGAAGGAAGTGTTCTTGTTACCAATGATGCCACGTCGGTGCGTTGTATTTCAATACCGGATAAAGTTTGACTTTATTTGCTTTGTTTTTTCGTCGTCGTCTTCTTCTTTCTGATTTTAATGGACTAGCATCCAAAATGGAATTATTACAATGGTGTTGGATTGCTTTGTTGTTGTTTTTGTATAATAATTTATCATTCTTAAATAATGTTTGGTATCGAAGTGAACATTAAGGTTTGAGCTACAGAGACTTTTTTTTTTTTTTTAGTATAATAAAAAAAAGTATATATAGAATTTATATGGCATTTTTGAAGAAATGTTGAAAGTATTATAGTTCATATTTGTACATATCTGTTATTATTTTTGTATTTATTAATAATTCTTCCCTTTTACTAAATGAGGCCAAGAGATGTGTTTCCCTTCCTATCTTGGTCTATGTCTAACAGTAATAAAGAGCTTGGCCTGGTGTCTCAAAATGTTATATATATATATATATAATATTTAATCAATTGATAATATTAGCAATCGATAATATCTGGTTTTTCTTCATATTATATATATATAATATGAAGGAAAACCAGATACGTGCATGTTTGGAAGATAACTGTATTTTTTATTTATTTATTTATTTATTTTTTTTAGTAATTTTCTTATTTACAATTGACAGAGATTTTTCCCTCCCACTTCTCATATTTTAACATGACCCTGGAAGGATAAGAGCATGGATAAGAGGTTCCGCGATGGGATATGTTTCTCGTCGGAATACAATGCAATTGCACCAGTTGCGCCACATCCGCTCAATCACAAATCTCATTGGTTGATGCTGCAAAGCGGCAGCACTTGCTTTAATGTGATTGGTTTGCGCCTTTGCGCACGGATTTCAAATAAGAAGCCGCAACTGGCGGATTTTTCAGATGTAGAGGATTTTAACTTTGTCAAGCGACTTTTCTGACGGGAAGATAGCGGCGCGGAGAGAGCAGAAAGAACAGAAACAAGAGACCTTCGACGTTATCTTTGGAGAATAACTAAAGGTATGAGTCTTTGTTAATTATCTTTCAGGCTACAGTCGGGCCTTTATGTCTTCTTATTGAGGCAGTTTCATGTTTTGTGTTAGCAAGACAGAGTATGATCAGCTGTGCTGTTTTCTTGTGCTACTTGTTTACAACTTTGTACACAACTTCAAAGGAAATAACGAAAATATGAAAGCTTCACGGAACCCTACTTTAGTATAATTTGAGTTTAACTTGCATCCTAGTTCTAGGCTACTTTGCATGTAGTTCGTGTGTTACGTTCCAAGTGTAACACACGTTCTCATAAGGGGAATTAATAAAAGCATCATTAATAAATCGATTAACCTATGCATAAAGAGAGATTTAGCCTATTTTTCATGTTATTATTAAACCCTGTTTAACTGTGGGGGATACAAACGTAGCGCAAAGGTGACGTAGAAAAACTCTTTCCGCCAAATCCGCATCGCGCCAAAATCAACTATTTTGCTTTAAGACGTGTACCGTTAGTTTATATGATCGATTGTACCTGAAGAATTACTCTAGCAAGTACTGTGTGTTGTGCTGATGTTTGTGAGAGTTTAGGCTTCTTCTAAAGAAGCAATGCTACTTGATGAGCGTCAGTCACGTCCGCCCTGACATGTCGTCTCTTTCTGTGTCTCTGCAGAGATCACCACGCTGCTCAGTCAGAGCACACGTTTACTTATAAAAGAGTTGCCATGAAATGTCCCACGATCAAGTCTGCTAAAGGGAACACGATGGAGAAAAGCCCATTAGCAGAAGCAGCAGCAGCAGCTGCAGAATCTAAAGTACTCTATGTCAAAGATTCCCCCAAAAAAGAGCCAGCCCCTGTTAAACCTCAGGATCGGCCAGCTGGACAGACGACTGTCTTCTTCGCCACTAAGAGCAGCACCAGTGCAGTTCACAACAAAGAGAACAACACTGGTAGAGAGCAAGATGGGGCCCTGGATGAATACTTTGAGGACAGCGGTTATCTATCTTTGCAGAATAGTCATATTGATCACCATGGAGATGAAGAAGAGGACCATATTGCTGAGACACACTTTGGGAAAAGGCTTTCATCAAGTAATTCCCCCTCAAAACACCAGCAAAGGACTAGAAGCAGCTTTTCAGGGTCTCTGGCAGTTTCCACACCTGTGGATCGTCATGGAAGGAGCACAGCAGCTCTGTCGTCCACCCCCACCCACCAACACGTCACCCCCAACCTGCCCATTTTAAGATTCCAGCAGGCTGTTTGTGAGGAGCTCACTAAGAGCTACAAGAAGAATAGGAGGTAATATTTTAATTCAGTTTGAACATCCTATACACCCTTCTGATTATTTTTGCGATTATCACGCACTGGTCTGTGTTTCAGAAAGAATTTCTTGCCATTTTTTGTTTAGTGATGATTGGTTGCTGTGTTTTGCAGGTATGACTTTAGCGTCATCTCAAAGATAGCAGAGAAGTATCCTTTGGATCGTGTGATCGGAGGACAAATCGGCCTGGAGAACGTCGACATGTTCACGTCTCTGCTTTACAGGAACATGAAAGGCATCCTGACAGACATCCTGGCTCTGCTGGGAGACTTGGACCTCATAAGGTAAGTTTAATTCTTCCTCTGGAGAAAAAAAAAAAACAGACAATCTTCATTTAACAAAAAACAAAGATATCCTTGGTATATTGTAACACATTTTTTATGATCACATTCACATGTTTGTGTTTTTCTCCATTATAGTTGTAAGAATGTGAGCAAGACGTGGAAGAAAATCATATGTGAGGATTCGGCTGCTGCGAGGAGGTGTCGGCAAGCTGAGCAGGCACTCAGGGTGAGAAAACTGACACAAGCAACCAAATGATATGGAAACCTGTTGCCGTGCATGTTGTACTTTTCCTCTCATATCTACAAAATACAATGCATTTGTGATAGATCAACCCTTAATAGAAACAGGGAAGGCACAAAAAACATTTGTTTTAAATGTTCAAAACACAATTGATAAGGTTTTCCCGAGTGCTAGTGTAAATCCAGCTGTTCTTTTAATGCTAAAGAGGTTTGTTAGAGGACATTAGTGAACAGCAAGGATTATGAAGACCAATGAAAGTAGCAGACAGGCCAGTGTTGAATAAAACAGCCAAGAGGTGCAGTTGATCTAGAGTTTTCTAAAAGGGCAACTATTGAGAAAAAAAAAAAAAACATGTTTTTTTTTTTTTTAGGAAAAAACTGTAGTGGCAACTGAAGTCTAGTTTAAAATCTCTCCATCATAAACCAACTAAAACAAACTCTTGTTTCAAGTCTTGGGACTCATCTACTAGATTACCTCATGAAACTAAGCCGATACATGTTGATACATCTGCTGTGTAACGGCAGTGTGTTGGCCAACCCCACCCCCAACTCCGGTCGTTTCACAGAATACACAGTTGGTGGGAGCTAAATGCAAGGCAGTCTGAGTAGGGCTGGGCATTATGGTAAAGTAAAATCAGATAAAAAAAAATTGTATTTAATTTTTAATGCCAACCAGAGTATTTCCTATTAAAATATTTTCTCCCTTGTTTTCATTATAAGCTGTAAAGCAAGTTGTCGGGTCCTGGGTGGGCTCTGACCTACGAAAAACCAAGAAGTGCATTGGTAAAAAAAAAGTCCAATTTCAACCTCTCCAAATATAAATCTCCATATCAAGTTATCGCCCTGCCCTACTTTTCAGAAACTCTATAGGGAGACTCCAAAACTTGATTTCTCATGTAATCTGGGCTTGACTTATTTTGCAAACTAGAATGATCCAAAGTTTCTCTGTGGATGTGTAAACTGCAAACTAGTGGAAACACACCTCCAAAAACTTGCAGGTGTGACTGGCGTGAAGGGATGCCACACTTTCCAGATCTTTATGTTTAAGAAAATATTGATTTTTCTTCTCAAAATGATACACCGATGTGTCGATCTCTTACAATAAATGGTTGTAACGTTGCAAGGTTAAAGAAATATGCTATACTTCAGTTTCAAGCATACCTGCTAGATTTGTGTTTTTCTTGCTAACCAATGTAACTTTTATCGTTTAGGAGTCGAGAAGCTCTCAGAGAAATCCTGCTAGCGGTCTGACCAGAGACATTGGTGCATCCAGGGTGGTGCTATCCTGCATGCAGGCTCTGGCCTCCAGACGCACCGCTTCCTGCCAGAAGAGCAGCACGCCCTCACAGTGCACACGCTTCAATGAATATGTGCAAGTAAGTCTCTTAGTTTCATGCAAACCCACTAGCAAGTGATTGAAATCCTTGAAAAATGCCTGACTTGGGGTGTTTAAGGTTTGGAAAGTGCTTGGTATTCAAACCGCAGTTTCGTAAGAACGAACAAAGTTTGATTAAAAGCCTACATTTAGAAAAGTTACAGTTGAAACTAGATATTTTCATTCACCTAATAAACAGACATGCATTTTTTTTCCCCCTCAGTGTCTGAAGTTAAATCAGGTGAAGCTTTTAATTTTTATTTTAGTTAGAATGACCAAAATTATTTTTATTTGCTAAATGCCAGAAAACCTCGCAAACATTTTTACTTTCTTTATATATTGTGTTTTAATCATTTAATTTGAGCAGGAAGGTCATGTACGTTTAAAACTATTTGTCTGGATTTTTTCAATATAATGAATGTTTATTATTCCTAATGGCTCAATGACTTATTGATCTGGGATGTTGTACATTGAACCTTACTGAAATTGGGGGATTCTTTTTTGTTTAGTTTTTAATTTGTGTTTTATTCTTGGATCAATTGGATGTAAAATGTGTGTGAGGCATTTCAAAACATACACATTTTGCTATATTTTAGTTTACATTGTCCCTGCTGTAGAATGTAAAATACAATCCAAGACATAAAGGACATAATGTAACAAATTAAAGCCATTTTGTTTTTATCTCTAAAGTTTGGTGCTGGACACTGACAATGCCTGAATTTTACTGTAGGGGAGGAAAAGTGGACAAACCCTCTTCCAGGAATTTTGTCAAGTTCACCAACACTGATCTTTGTCTCTCGTTTGCAGGCTGCCAGCACGCTGAAGCGGCACGAGTCTCTGCGCTCCTGCAGGCGCTGCGGGTCTCCTGCCACCCACCTGGCCGAGGCCCAGAGGGCCACATGCTCTCGGTCCAGCTGCCTCTTTGACTTCTGCACTCGCTGCCAGGAGCCCTTCCACGGCTCCACCCCCTGCCGGACAGTCAAACCCCATTTCAACTTCGCTCCCTCCAAAGAAACCGCCATCATCCCGGGCAGCGCTCGCAGCAAGAGAAATGTCAAGCGGTTGTGATAAAGGTTCATTCCAGCCTGTTTTGTTTTTTTTTAAGAGACTCAACATCAATCTTGAGAACGGCATCATAAATGACTGTAGCATGCCGAGCTCCGATCACATGAGATGAGCACTTGAAGCACAGCTGGGGCAATCTACCTGAAACTGTTGCTGCTTGTGAGCAGCGACTTTTATTTTATTTTTTTTTTTTCATCACAAAGAAAGCTATTGAAAATGTTGAGCTTTAAACTGCACGTTTTTATTGTCTTTTAAAATAGAATAAATGAGAGTACATTTTCAGGTTTTCTTTTAGAGGCATTTTTAAATAAATGTTTATCGCAGTAGGTCTTGTTCAGATTCCCTGCAGCTATATAATCTATATGTAAATACATTTTTTTCCATAAAATCTCCTGTGCTGTGGTTTTTCTTCCTTCTCCAAAGCTTCAAAGACAACAAAAGATATTTCTACTTGATTCCAACTTTATCACCTTAAATTACTGAATTTTAACAGTCAGTGTTGACTGGTGCCTCAAAATGGCAAACATAAACATGAGCTGTAGCAAGAGATTAGGGTTAAAATAAGACAGGCTGTAAAACTTTACAGCCATATATATATTTATAAACAATTTTCAAGCAAAGTAATTTTTCTTTAAACTTCAATAACGTGTCAAAAGAGTAACTCGCCTTATTTAAAGTTAGTTTTTGCTTTTGACAGTGAAAACACATTTGGGAAGTCTTTCCTAAGAATAATTGGAGCTTATTGCACAAGAGGGCAGTATTGTTTTCTTCTTAAATTGAATTTTTCTGATCCATTTTGTCACTACTTTTTTTTAAATATTTTTATTTATAATTTTGTCACCTACCTAAAATTAGTCATCAGAAAATTTTTTTTTGATAACTAGTTTTTTTTTTAGTTTGATAAAGTTTTTATAGTTTTATAAAAACTTAGTCATTTTTTAAATGTGTTTTTGGCAAAATAACTTTTTTTTTTTTTTTGCCAGATTTTTTGTTTGGGGAAAAACAACTTTTAGCACAATATGACAGGCCATTTTAGAAAAGTGATATGCAGATCAAGTTCCATTCTATGCTGCTGTGCAAAAAAACATACATCGGTTGTACCGATTATTAAATGCATACCATAGCGATTGCAAAAAAACTAGCTAAGACTTCCAATAACACATTCTAAAAACAGTATTGTCCTTCTTTGTGTCTGGCATGTACTATTGTATTAGAAAATATTTGCTCTATTATAGATTTCTCTTTTTTTTTTCTTTTTTGGTCACAAATCTTTTCAGATTATCAAATGTTAAAATCATAGATAACAGGAGTTATCTATGATTTACAAACAATTACCCAAACGAACTTGGCCTTGCCTCCTTTTAATTCATGAATTAGCTGTATTGTACTTTCTTTTTAGGGATTAAAGTTAATTTACAATACACATATGCCTGCCTTCTGCTTGATTTGTAAAATAAAATCATTTAGCTCCACCCTTTATGACCACACGAAGTAGGCTGAAAGTTCTCAAAAAGCGACACCTCATTCCCCAATTTAAACAAATTTTGATCTGAAGCAAAATCACTGATATTTGTCCATCTAGAAAATGACAGTAAGAAAAAGGACATCATACTGTGGGTGAAACATAGGGGTGGCAGTATGATGCTCTGGGGTTGCTTGATGCCCAAGCACCCAGATGAAGAGTTTTACTTGATGGAGTCATCTTCAACCAAACAGCTAAAGAGAAGAATTTTCGGCCATGAGTTTGTGAAATGATGGCAACAAGTTGCTAATTATACAAAACACAGAAAAATCCACATCTGATTGGCTTGAAATATCAAAAGGAAGTTTTTTGGTTTTTTTACATAAATCAGGCTGTTCAACATGGCTGAATTTAAGCAACTCTGCATAGTGAATTGTTTAACAGCAGATTTACTGACAGCCTTGTTTCTCCGGCACTAAAACCCATCAGAAGGCAGGACATTAACCTTTCAGCTCCCCTCCCTAGCATCTGCCACCTTATCTCTCACATTACATCTGGAGAACACAATATGTCAACCAACATTTCCTACTGTAAGCTTGGAGAAGAACTGGTCGGCAAGACATGTGATCAACGAGTTATCTTTGTCAAGTCTGAGGTGAAAATGCCCCCGAAACCAAAGTCACAAGTCATTTAAATATTCTCCCCCCCACCAGCGGGTTTGTGAGGAGAAAAAGATCTGACCTAGCATCTAAATGGCTGCATTGTTCTTGCTTTTAGGTTGACCTTAAAAACAGCTTTTAAACTAGCCACTTCTTTTTCTTTTTCAATTACACTCATACATAAAGCATGAGGGCCAGTTCTTCCAGTTCCTACTGACTCATCTGGTCAGACCTTCTCAGGCCAGGAGGCTCTCTGTGGAGCTTTCTCCAAAAAAGTAATCTAAGTTTGAGGCATAGCACATTTAAATATTGGTCAATGACCTCTTAGCCAGGGCTGCACAGTGGCGCAGTTGTTAGCACTGTTGCCTTGCAGCAAGAAGGTTCTGGATTCGGTTCCCGGCCCGGGGTCTTTCTGCATGGAGTTTGCATGTTCTCCCTGTGCATGCGTGGGTTCTCTCCTGGTTCTCCGGCTTCCTCCCACAGTCCAAAAACATGACTGTCAGGTTAATTGGTCTCTCTAAATTCTCCCTGGTGTGAGCTTGTGTGTGCATGGTTGTGTGTCCTGTCTGTCTCTGTGTTGCCCTGTGACAGACTGGTGACCTGTCCAGGGTGACCCCGCCTCTCACCAGGAACGTTAGCTGGAGATAAACACCAGCAGCCCTCCTGACCCCGCTAAGGGACAAGGAAGTTAGAAAATGAATGGATGGACCTCTTAGTCCAGAAAAAAAAGCCTTTGCAGTTGTTAGTGAGAATTATTCCTGATTAAATCTGATTTGTTTATACTGATACTTTTTTTGCTTAGAATGTCAGATATTGTTTTTTTTAAATCCAAAATTTCATTTTGTGGTTGATGGATAATTACTTTGTTCTTATTGTGCTATGTACCAGGACTCTGTGCCTTTAATAAAGTTTTAATTGAACTGAACTGAAATCAAAGTTACGTCCACTTGTCTTTTATTTTGTGATTCCCTTGCATGTAGACATGCAGACTGCTGAATTTTTAAAACAAATGATAAAATCAGAAAGTACATTTAGAGCCGGTCATGAGCAAAGCTTCAGGATCTCCCTGTGACGAATTAGAGATATCAGTTTCCTTCCAATAATTGCAAAGCAAACATTTATTGAATACACTTTGTTACTTTATTGCCTTTCTTATTCAGCTTGAGTTAAAAAGAAAAAAATCTTAAAATCACAGGTAATCTCCTCATCTGACCTGCAGCTCTGGAAAAGTACCTGCTTAAAACAATCACTCCTTGCTTTGAAAAATTCCTCCCAGGATATCAGCAATTTCCCCTCAAACAGGTTGGGCTGAATCCGCTGTCCCCCCTCATCCTTCCCCATCGCTCAGATGAGTTATGAATCTACAAATAGCATCACTGACACCAGACGCTTACCCCTGACATTTGCAAGATGACCCATTTGTCTCCCATCTCTGCCTCTCGGAGCAGAGTTGCTTCTATTGGGATCACAAACGCGCACAGCAGTCAGCTCTCATTTTCTTCTTCTTCTGTCTTTATTAATGTGCCTGTGTCACAGCTCACTTTATCTTTAACGGTTCCAAACTCGGGGTTGTTTGGAGGACAGAGCCGTAATAATATCTGATCTCGTAGCTTGATGTAGACGTAAGGTCAAACCAAACTGAGCTGTTGAATCAATTCAAATAAACAATACGATCAACATTTTTTTTGTAAAAAAGAAAAAAAAAGGTAAAGCAATTTTTTATGTCAAGTATATTTAAAACACGAACAGTTTCAGCTAACTTTGGAAAGTCAGCCAAAGTTAATAAGCTGTATGACTGAGGTTAATTTGCTAAATTTTTGGAGAAACTTGTCATATTAAACTAAGCGAAGGCCTTAGGTTCACATTATATTTCTCTTTTAAGTATAAAGATCACAAGGCTTTTGTGCTTAAGACTTGATTACTGTGATTGGATCGTCACAAGATTATTTTAAAAACAGGCAAGAGGTTTAGCTTTAAGACTTTCTTTGGTTTCTTTTATATAGTCATGAAGGAAATGTTTACTATAACATCAAGAATCAACATAGCCAGACCTGAAGTAAATGTGAACGAGTCTTTAAGCGGTTTATAAGGAGAAAAATCAGCTATGAATTTCCAGAGCACCCCCTACTGTCCAGTAAGCTGCAACTGCAAAGAGCAGTGAGTGGAGAACTCCTTTGTTTTCTGTTTTGCTCTAAATAAGACATGACAAACTACAAATGGGACATTTTTCTTGCTGACTAATAGTTGCCATTCCTACCATAGCTGTGGCTCTCTACAGCTTTTCCAGAGGTGCCATGATAGTCTCTGATTAATACTCTCACTACCCGTCCAAGTTGTGTATCGTGAGATATTGAAAAATCACAACTGATCAAACAGGAAACTGGGTTTTTTTTTTTTTTTTTGGATAGAAAGTCTGAAAGAGGGGACACAGGTGAATTAATATAACAAAGACCAAGGCAGCCGCTTTTCTCTCAACAAGAAAATTTCATGATGATGGTGTTCGAGGGACATTGTTGTAAAATATTTGAGCAGGTGTCAGGGCCGTGGTGATTAATCTGTACTCTGGCCTTTCGCTCCCTCGCCGACTCGGGATCATTTATCCGGCAGATTTATTGATCGGAGGCGCACATCCCTGACACAATCAGACCTGCTGCTTGTGGAAGTCATTAGAGCAGCCTGCCACATGTGTGTCTGTGACTGTGTGTTGTCTGATAATGAACTTGCCGGTAACAAAAACCCTCTGACAGCCGGTCCGTTTAGAAACAAAGACCAGAGATAAGATATGTCGATAATTTGTTGCCTCTGTGTATTTATTTTCTCAATATCTCTTCTTCTCTCGTCCTGTCATTCAGCATTCAGCTTTTTTATCTGTTCGCCACTTTTGAAGTTTAACAGTTTTTTCTGCTTTTAGCTCATTTCAGCCTCAGGACTGAGGAAGTAAAGGGGGGTTTGTGTACGACAAGGCGACACGCACGACATGTGAGATGTGTTTTTATTTTTTATTTTTTTCCCCCCCTTTTCGACTTGATGATTTTGATGTGCAGTGACTTCTACAGGTCAATTGGCTGGATGTCGCCAAAGCGGAACTGTAAAGGCCCAGAAATGAGGCTGTCACTCGAACGCCTGCAGCGAAACATGAATGGAGGAGGAAATGATTCAAGAGCAGAGCAAAACAAACAAGCCCGGCTCTGCAAAGTTTACTCTCCACTACTGAAATTCCAGACTCCTTACATATAAAATAAGATAAATCATTTCCTTTGAGGAAGCTGAGATCGAACTCACAACTCACCGTTGGCGGGATGATTACTTTTCCTTTTGAACCACGTCTACCCCAAATCTATTTTTTTTTTTCAAAATTTCTCAAAAGATGATAAAACAATCTTAAATGAGTCTCAGTGAAAAAGCATTAATGCGTTTTTATTTACATTTTGTCAAAGACGGAAATGTAAACATTATTTCTAACCTTCATAATATTGACAGAGGAAATGTTCTTGATATTGTAGCAATCTAATGATTCTAATGACCACTGACCAGCTTTTTATCTTTTATTTACTGACTTTTAGATTACAATTTAGCGAAAGATGATGATGCAGCTAACTGCAATTTTAATTGTCTCGTGTGCAGAGAACAGGAAGACCGTTTTCTACTGTGGGTGTTACGAAACAGTGCGTCCACTTGGTAAACGCTTCAACTTCTCCTTCAAGACTTTTAGGTTGAGAAAGTGTTTGTGTTAAAACAAGAATTCCATTTTTTTTTTATCCTGCTGTACCTAGTTCAGCAAGAGCTAAACTAGTTCTTGGTAAACTAGCTAAAAGGTCATGCTTAGCAACAGCATGACCTTTTAGCTAGTTTAGCAAGGGCAAAACTAGCTGCTGCTAAACCAGCCAGTTTAGCAACAGCTAAACTAGCAAGTCAAAACACGTAGATAGCCGTTGCTAATAAATGCAACATCTTAGCTTTTATTTTCAGCAGATGATTAAAGTTTGTCAGTATTTTAGTGTAATTCTTTCCTCCACTGAATAAGATTTTGTTTTGTTTACAAGTTTATTCCACCTCATCAAGAGGAAGCCTAATGGTTCTTATTCTGCTAACGATGCTAAAGAGTGTTAAACCACGACAACAGAGTGAAATCAAGCTACAGTTAAAGCTCATCAAGGCGGTTTAATTGGATTTCTGTCCTGATCCCTGTCGTGTTTCAGCACATGGCGCAAGATACGTCACTCTGCTGCCAGTGACTTCATGACCCTTTTAGCCTGTTAGTATTTGGCTTTTTCGAGTTTGACTAAAATGTTGCAGGCGAGCAAGTTAGTTCCACATGAATTCATGCGCTCTCTGTACATTTCAGCAACGCACGATGCCTTATTTGCGTTGCTCGGCTCTTTCTGTAAAAGCTAACCACTGAACCACAAAACGAATGTTAAGGAAAAATGTTTTTTATAAGGGCTTAAATGTCCGTGTGACTCATTGCACAAACTTTGCTTTCCTTTGCAAACAGTGAGCTAAGGAAGGGTGAGCATCGTCTCTCATCAAAGGCTTTGAATGTACTGCTGTGTTTTGGTGTTATCCACTAATGAGCTTTTCTATATTTGTGAATTTGAAGATTCAAGTATGTGTTTTGCAGAATTATTGATTTAGCTGTCTGAAAAGAAACAACACACACTCTCTCTCCACATACTCAGTGCTTGGTATTAAAAGGCAGCTGTCCTTTTCTCTCTTCTATTTTTGCTCTGTTAGGTCCATTAAAATCAGCGATATGATGATATGTAATGCGCAAAGCCTCTCCACAAAGCAGCCAGTAATCATAAAGGTACAGCACAAGGACACGGACTGTAAATGTGCAGGCTTGTTGATGTTATATTGCAGATATAATATCTGTGTCATGAATTTGTGCAGAAATAGTGTGTTTTTGCAGTCAAATTTGTCTTATTTTCTTCAGTTTTTGTGTTTTTCTCTCGCAAAGTACTTTAACGTAACCCGTGTGTCTCCAATTTCAAACTGCTTTAAAATTAAATTAGATACATACGAAACAAAAGGAGTAAAAAAAATATGGTAACTTTTTAAAATTTAGTTTGCATTTACTGGCTGCTTGTTAAATTGAAACATGTGGCTGTAGTCATCTGATTAATGTTTCATATGCTGCCTTTCCAAAAAAGTTTTATTAGAGTATAAGAAACATTCCACGGTCCTTTTTCATGAATATATGTACTATTTTGCTGATATTTGCTGACCGGCCTTCATTATATTAATGCATAATAACATCAATATATCAAACCAAAGCTTGATAACTCATAGAACAAAGATTTTTAAAAGTGCAACAAAAACTGAGATAGGCCTCAAAACAAAACAAACGAGAAACCTGCATATAATCTGAAACGTCAACCAAATTGTTCTATACTAATTACAGATTCTTTAATGCAATTTTGATATGTGAACATTATTGGGAAGTGACTGAAGGGGGCTCAATAAACACAAAGTCAAGTGGATAATGAACAAAATGTGAAATGTATTGAAATGAGCCAAAGTTTCTGCTGTTAACGTTCCTTTTCTCTGTTCAAGTCGCCCAGTGGATAACGATGCAATAGCAGCACCACTAGAGAACAAAACAAAAGTCATTGGTTTTGTTCTGAGTTTGGGTTATAGGCCAATAACCTTAATTATACACACAAAAAGGCTCACACAAATAGCAGTTTCTGGAAAAAGTTAAATAAATAAGTAGGGGTGGGTCTAAAAGGTTAAAACTGCTGCTGCTTCTCCCTTAAGCAGTTGGTGTGAAATCGGATGCGCAGACTTGATTTCATAATTGCCTAAAGCTTCTTTTCCCCACTTTATGTAAACCTGTCTGGCTACTAAATAAATGTACGTTGCATAAACCAAGTGTCAAATCTAAAAAAAGGGAAGAAGGAAACAGTTTCTTCGGTGTTAAACGGAGCGAAGCAGACATCTACAGGAGTGCCACAGATCACAACCCTGACGAAGAGTTTTGCCACATTTAGAGTTCGCCTTTTCTGTCTTCGCCTGAAACACCGCAGCTGTGAAAAACTCACGTTCTGCTGCGACTCATGACAACAGCTCTTGAACAGTGACAACTTTTGCACCTTTAAACGTCGCCGAGCTCCTTGCGTGCGACGCGACAGACACTGCATCACATCAGAAAACAAAGAAGAAGAAACGGCGAAGGCCAGCCAGAGAAGAAACGTAGGCATGTCGAAAAATGGTCCGACTGATTTCAAAAGCTGTGACGACTTAATCAATGGAGATGCAGGTTTTTTGTTTTTTTTTTCTTAACGAAGAGAAACACTAAATCTGGACTTGCTTGTGTGTAGTAAGAAAGGTTCATTTCATATTTAGCTGTTTTTTTTTTGGAGAGAAAGTGTTTTTTCATCTTTACTTTCTCTATAATTAGAATACAAAAGGCATTTTCTAAATTTGTTTTGAAAGGGGAAAGTAAAATAAAAAAAGTGTTTCAGGTTGGGAGTGTCTGTTTTTTTTATTTAGGAATATAAGTTATTTAAGGAATATTACAAGGCATATTAAGGGTGTGGCCTCAAATATTCTTGTCAAAACAAGACATTGATCTAGTGTTGAGCATCACTCAAGCTGGACTTTAGCCTTGCAAAGATACACATAGTCATATTCACATTTTGACACATTTAAACCCAAATCTCTTTGTATTTTACTGGATGCAATGGATATTTGTCCACTTGTATTCAGTCTGTCCACAAATCCAGTGAAGTTGAATAAATAAAGTCGAGTTGTCTGTATTTTACTTTGAACATGAGTCTAGTTGTTCTGTGAAGGCTGTGAAGAACATTAACGAACAAAACAAGCGGCTTCACAACAAACAACCAGGGAACACAGCAGTCAGGTCGGGAGGTGCGGGGGAGTTTTAAATCAGGGCCATAACAACCCAACCTTTGAACATTTCACAGGTCAGCATTCAGTCCATCAGCTGCAACAATGGAAAGAGGACAGTAAAAAGCACAAATGGAACGAAATGGGTAAACGGACAGCGAGGGAAAGCACAGCTGTACACCTTCCATCTGTTAATTGTCCCATAATACCCAGAGAGTGCGCTGTTTTAATTTTTCCCTCAAAGCAAGAAAGTGTTGAGACTTTAAGACGAGAAAATGTTTCCAACCAGGGCAGGAGGTGAGAAACTGAAACATGGTCGCCTTTTGTTTTCAATTTTATTCGGCAGGCGGTTGCTGTCTCTGTCCATGGTGCTGAAGTGAACTCGTTCTCCCTGCTGCCTTACACATGCCAGTTTCTTTGTGCTTTCTGTTCAGACATATTTTTTCCTTTCAGAGTTCAGGCAAGTGATCAGCTGCGTGGTGTTTTACATGTCCCTCAAATAAGCCAATTGAATACAGGGTTGGATGAGATGATTTTTTTATTTGACAGACTTTTTTTTTTCTTTTCAAAGCAAAATTATGTGTTCAGTTGTAACTTAATGTTTTTTTTTAAACAGGTAATTATTATTATATTTACTATTGTTGCTTTATTTACATACTAGATGCATATTTACATCAAATCACAAGAACTGCTGATGAAACTGTTCTGTAGGGAAACTTTGATACTACGAAGCTAAGAGTTTTTATGTAATTGCCAGTGGATTTGATGTTAGTCAACAGACCTCAGAGAAGAGAAATAAAATCTAGTTGTACATGTCTATCCCAAAGTGATGTCGTCCTCTGAGTGACAACGCAGAAAAAAAGGTCAGGACATGTGACCTTTGGGTGATGATAATCTGCTGTAGCTCATGTCCATTTTTGTCATAGTTTTTTGTTTTACTACTGCTTTTAAGTCTGGTATTTTTTTTTTTGAACCCC
This sequence comes from Girardinus metallicus, assembly GCA_903067095.1. Lineage (NCBI taxonomy): Eukaryota > Metazoa > Chordata > Actinopteri > Cyprinodontiformes > Poeciliidae > Girardinus > Girardinus metallicus. The sequence continues at coordinate 45,958 of CAEGAE010037711.1, forward strand.
CCCCCCTCTCCCCCCCACAAAATGCCAATAAATGAAAATGAGAAAATTGTTGCCATCAAACAGTCACAGCCAGACAAAATGACTCAGCTTTGAAAAATAAATCAACATCTTTTATTTGGTCACTCGTGTCCACGTCACTATATGTGCCGAAGGCATTTCCACGCACAATGAAAACCTCTTTGCTCTATATGTTGAGTAGTATAAAGTGATTATATGCATCTGTGTCCTTTCCGAGTTTCGTCCCTTTGCCTTGCAGACTCCTTCTTTCACAATCCAAAGACTCGCTTACAGACTCGGCGAAAACGCTCCGCAATCATTCCAGAAAACACACCACTAGAAATGAACGGAGCCCCTCGCTCATTGGTACAATTTATATCATTTAACATTCAAAAACGACAAAAATGGCAGATTTTTCGTTACGCTATGGAATTCTCAATATGCAGAAATCAATGGAAGTCCCTTTGCAGCTGACAAACTGGAAGATCTTACAGAACGTGATTGGCTTGTAATTAAAGTCATTTAATAATTATAAACACACATTTTAATGACAGAGTTGTGTGCTACAGGTGTAATGCAAACACATAGGTACAACAATTACACAACTTACTTCAAAATGATGTTGGTTGAACCATGCTGTTTTTAACTAACTATTTAGCAAGGGAATTGTTTTTTTTTTAAACAAAGTTCCTAGTTGCTTCGCCAAAAGTTAAAATCTACAATTAATATTCCCAAAAATTTACATTTACGAGTTAAGTCAATAAATCAGTGGGCCAGAATTTGGAGGAAGATCTGTTTTTGTTTCTGAACTTTCCAATTTAAACACCGTTTTTTGTAGACGTTAAGACAAAAACAAGAAACGCGACAAGTTCAACATAACAGCAAACTGTGTCTATGTATTCTTCAAAAGAAAAAAAAAAAAAAAAGCTAATGGAGATGGCACTGAAAATCAGATGGACTCTATATCAGACCGTCTCCACATGTGAATTTGTGAGGATTCCTTAAGACTTTACACAGCTTGAGAATCGTCTTTGGAAATCAGAATGTTCATCTTCGGCTGAAAGGACAAAAATTTGACGCCAATGTGAGAAACCTTTCGGAAAAAGAAGAACAAAACCTGAAAACAGATAAACGTGGCCCCTGTTTTAAGTAAACTCCTCCCGTAGCATTTCTGACCAATCAAACACACACATGTTGCTCAGTGCTGCCTGCAGAATCTTTAACCGTAACCACGTTCTGAATACATACTGTGTACATACAGTGTAAACATGTACTGTGTAGATGGATAGATAAATAGCCACACCGAAAAACATATCACTATTGGTCGATCCCGTTCTGAATGTCCTTTGCATTGAAATCCAAGTGTGTGCATTTTTGTTTTTAAATGTGTTTATTTCTTTTTTTGTTTTTTTGTATGTTTGTTTGTTTTGTAAATAGCATTTTTATAAGATGAGATGAAGTATTCGTTCCAACGTGGAGCCCTCCTCAAAGTGGCTGCAAATGAGAAAAAGGACAAGGTTACTGATTCGAAACAAACAGGAAATCAATAAGTTTTCAGACGTACAGTGTTAAACAGTTACCTATCTTTACTAAAATAACAAAAAGCAGAATGGACACCATGAAGCATCTGGATTGTATAAGTATTTCTAGTGGGATTTACAGTTGAACTACTCAGTAGATTGCGCAGCATTTTGCTAGGCAACCTGGAATTAAGAAAAAATGCGAGGAAATATTTTCAAGTGGCACGTTCCTGTCATATATAAAACTGTTTTAAAAGAAGTAATAATCCACTCTGTTGTCTTTACCAATAAATGACTATTAACGTATCACGCAAAAGAAAACTACTCTCCTATTTGTGACTAACATAAGGACGTTACGGTAATTCCTTGAAATACTGCTGACGCCGCTCCTTTGAAAATCACACTTTAAACAAAGTTTGGGAATACTTATTCTGTCGCCAAAAAGAAGGAAAAGGCTATTAATACTAATAATATATACACACACATTTTGCTCTGAAGCTCTGATTAATATGTGTTAATGGATAACATTTTCATTCGACGTGATATCTAACGTAAGATAAAAAAAAATGCCGTGGATCAGTCTCAGCCACATTTGTTGCTTCTGAATTTAAGTAAAGTTTGCCACATTTCCAGGCAAGGTTTGGGTGGAATTGGGTACTGATATATATCTTCGGTCAAATCTTAAGAGATACTTAGAAGACGTGAAGATGCCCACCAGCTGAAAGTTGTTTAGGAGGTGGTCTACGTTGATGTTATCGTAGCGCTCCTGGAAAGAGCTGGGTTCATCCCTGGACTCTTCCGCTTCGCTGGTTCCAGGATCTTCTAGGCTGTTTGTGTTTAGCAGGAGAGGAAAAGTCACACGAGAGTTTCTTTTTACATGCAAAAGACACGAACGGCAAATATAAAATCCACGGCGATGGAAAGCGCTTGCGATACTTATGTACTATGTTTCTTGCAGATTCTATAGTGTTAAAATCTAGTGTGAATACGAGAGGTTTGGGAAGTCCCACCTTCTCTTTCCCGTTAGGAGAGAGTTCAGGTACTCCTTGACCGCCATCTGTTTCCGGAAGCGGCTGTAGTTGTCTGTGAAGATGGCGTCTGTGTGGCGCTTCGCCGGCTCCATCAGGTCGTCACTGAACAGAAGGGTGAGGTCAAAGTTCAGAGCGCGGCAGATTTCTGTGCACGGGCAAGGTCAGGCGTGTATGTGCCTCCATCTGCGTGTGTGGGTGTGGGTGTGTGTGTGTTTGAGCTCTCCCAGGATCTACTGGAGACATGCAACAGAAAGCTCCCACAGCATAAATTAACCTTTAGAAATATTTAACCAGTTGTGAAACGCATCATGGAGCGGGTCAGCTCTTTTCATTACAAATGCCAGTTGGTCCTCTTGAACAGATCAGTGAAATAAACTGGTGCTGTTTTTTTTTTCTTGCTCCTGTCAGAAAGTTCAACTTCTTTTTTTTTTTTGTTGTCCGACCAATTTTGTATTGGGGAGAAAGAAAATGAAATAACAGGAGTGAAAATAATCTTTTCAGAACAAAAACTGAAAAATGTTAATATTTATATTAATTAGTAAAATACACATAGTAAATTGAAAAAGAAAATCTGATCATTTAGATGTCTCTCTTTCGCTTTACTTTTATATGCAGCTTTTCCACCGTACAGAGGGGAAACCACCACTTTATTCTTCCAGAAAAAGGGTTAAAGAGACTTCAGCAATTTACAATTGTTACATGATCAAAGTAAGAGAAAACTTTGTCGGTTTGGTGAAATATTAAACTTCAAATTTTGCTCGCAGAATAAAAACAGCAACAGGAAACACAGTTACCAGGACAGATTCACGCCTTATTTTCTGTGCAGCAAGGAAATAACCATAAAACTTTGTGTTTGCAACTTTAAAACTCTTCATATTGTTTTCGTATATTTCTGTGAAAATACAAACATAACGAAGATTTTCAAAGTTAGTGATTATTATTTCTGTCACATAACGGTTCCTTTTTGATGTATAGTTTTCCCCCAGAGCAACTGACACGATAATAAATGTGTTTCGAGACATGATTAGGTAATATAAAATATATCCACACTTATAGTCCCCACGCCTTTTCGAATATGTAGACCTAGGGAAGTGATAATTGTTGCTTTGTTGGCTTTCTTTTATTAGGTCTTCCGCTTTTTAAATGTTTTTTTGTTTTTTTTTAATCCAAGTTTATGGAAATTCATTGTGAGCTAAATTGGAATATTGTTTTTTTTTTTCCTGTTTAATTTACATTTCAAGACCATTTTTAATGTTTTTTTTTGGTTTGTTTGTTTTTTTCATGATACAATAATATTCACTCTCGTGTCCAAAATGTATGACGCCTACCTGACGCGCTTCCCGATCAGAGACTCCAGGTACCTCCTCGCCGACAGCTGCCCCAGGAGTTTGCTGTATCCGCTGGTGAACAAACCGTCTGCATGTCTCGTCGGTCTGCAAAGGAATTACAGGGCAGTCGCATCAGAAGGCGCTCAGACTGGCTCCGTCCGAACATCCGCTGTTTGTGAAACAGACGCGCATCAGCCTGACCTGTAACTGTGCTAAATATGATGCAAAGGGCAGCTGTCTTCTGAGGCAATTCAAATGCGTAAAGAACAATTGTTTCTGGAGACGGTCTGATTATCTGAGATGAATTCAAGTCGAATGATCCTGAACCACGTGTTTGAACGCTCAGATCTCGTCCGAGACACACTCAGCTCTGATGCTGAAGGTTTGCGCTCACCTCGTGGATGTGTACGGCAGACTCATAGTCCGGGAGTATAACACACTGCACAGGGCTATTAGGAGAAGCAGGTGGGGGCCGGTCCGTTGTACCATCGCTTTACACCTAAGGAAGGAAATGGTGGTATGTTATTACCCCCCCTATTTTTTTTTAATAAAAAAAATTGTTCTTTCGTCTAAATTACATTTTTAATTTCACACAGACTTACACAATTGGAGAAGTTTTATTATTATTATTATTATTATTATTATTATTATTATTATTATTATTATTATTATTATTATTATTATTATTATTATT
>CAEGAE010037722.1:0-113402 GCA_903067095.1 Girardinus metallicus
AAACCCATTTGGGTCCCATATGGTCTGCCCTCTTTTTTCCCATGTGGGGCCCACCTAGGTGTGCTGGCTGGGCAGCTACTCATTTTCATTCAAAACTTTTGTTTATGTCTACGTGTGACAAACAAACTGCAAGTGAAATAAATGAATAAAAACGGGAGAATATTTTCTCACAGTCATCCTATTCGCTGGGCAGATACAGGACTATTAGACTAGACTGCAGTAAACATGTTCAGGAAAAATATCCTCTCTTGATATGATATGAGAGGATGTTGAATTTTAAATCTGAAAATAGTATTATGGACCGCACCAGCGGATCCTCTCCATATGCATTGCCCAAAGCATTTCACTGCTTTGGGCAATGAAATGCTACTCCCAATTTTTGATAAGCCCAGGATCTGAAAGCAGAGCTGTAAACACGTTCTCTAGAAGACTTAACATTTCCTTCAACAACAAGCCACAACGACTTTACCAGAAAGCCTATGTAAAAGCAGCAGACGTCACGAACACGCAACCTAATTGTGGAAACGGATCAAGTGAAGTGAAGCAATACTGATTACATCTTCTGGCATTCTCAGACACAAGACGCCATTGAATACACAAAAGAACATGAGGACCAGAAGTGAAGAAACACAAGGAGACACCGACTTCTTGAGTGCCTGCCATTATGAAATTAAGTTGTTTTTTTTTTCCATTGCGAAAGTCCTTTGGCTTAATCTTCGGCTGTTACATGTGAAGAACGACTGGTCAGCCCTTACAATCACTCATCTGAATGATAGAACGGGTCAGAGCAGGGGAATGATGGTGAATACACGCCTCTGATAGCAATTCGGATTAAAAATTATTCTTTAGATTTTTTCAGTCTTGCTCTATGAAAATGTCACCAATATTAGCAACAGTGATGCTGATTGTCTAGTCAGTGTTAGATCGACGCCAAGTGAAAAAAGAAACCCGTAGAGCATTTGTACTTTTAAGATAACAATGCTATACTAGCTAATTAGCATGTTTACCTTTTACAGAGCAACATTAAATTTGTTGTTATTTGCTCTGCCGAACAACGTCCATGTTACTATCTGAAGTTACATGGATGTTACTTCAGATAGTAACGTCTGAAGTTAATATCAGACTTCGCTTCAGATGTTACTGAAGGGATATTTTAGGGATCCACTTGATTTTTCTACAAACCCGCTCCAGTATGACACCTTGCTGCTTCAGGGTTTCCCCCAGAGTATTATAAGCCTGGCGGGCTACCAGGCTTTGCTCGCCCCCTACCCCCGCCCCCCCAGGTTAAGCATTATTTGTTTAACATTTTAAATGGAGTTTCTTTATACACCAGTAACAGTAAAGAGAGACTAAGCTAGGTGTACAGATGGCACACTGAACTGGGTACGAGGGGTGCACACTAATTGTTCTGTCCTTGCACATGCCCATTGGCCTCACTTTATTATTTCCAATTCATGACACCTGCTTGGGCACATCCACATATTTATAACTTTTAACATTTTCCAACACAAAAACATACCTACCACTGACCTCAGCAGGTTTTCTGGGGAAACCTTGTGCTTGATTTATTTCATTAACTTGGTCAATTTCAGTATTTAAATTCAACAAAGAAACTCGCCAACAGAATGATATCAAGCCATTAAAGCAGTGAAGGCAGGTAAAATGACAACAGTAGAGAAATTACTTGCTTACGTTGGACTTTTAGCGACATCAGCAGATGACTCAACCTCCCAAATCATCACAGATTGGGAAACCTTCAAGCAGCTTCTAGTTTGTGCCTCTCCATTCTTCCCTATAGACTCTTAGACAGTTGATTTCTAGATCAAGTTCACAATTTACTTTCATCTGAAGAAAAAAAAAAAAAGAAGCAAAAAACTTTTTTTTCCACAACAGTCCAGTACTGCTCACCTCAGCTCGGGTAAGACTCTCCAGGAGTTTGTTAGCGAAGTGAATGTGACAGTTTACACCTCATTTCCTGGAGACATCTGTGTGCGCTGGCTCTGGAAGCATCGAGCCCAGCTGCAGTCCATGTCTTGTCAATCTCCCCACAAACCTTTGAAGGGGCTGCGTTTCGTAATCCACAATCATCCTTTTTTTTTTTTTTGTTTCTGTGGAGGATGTCAGTGGCCGTCCGCTACGTTTAACTCGGTTATCCTTCCTGTGAAAGTGTTGACTCTTAACACAACCAAACATAACAATGCAGTATTTATTTATGTATCAATTTTAACTTAAATAATAATCTGATTTTAAGAACTGAATTTGGGGATTATTAGCATTTTCCCTACTAACTTCAAAATCTGACTTTATGAAGTTGCGCCTGCGTTTGCCACAATCGTACCTAAATCCAAGATGTAGTTCCTTTCTTTCTAGTACTTTCCAAAGATTTAATATCGCATAATGATTCACAATTTTTCTTCCTTCTGTCTGACTTTGGTATCATGTTGACTGTGCATCTCTATCCCAGCCCCACTGTAGCCAGCTAGCTTGCACGTCATTCGGGTTCATGCAGGGTCACATCAGGAGTCGAGTGCTTGTATTTAAAATAAAATTACTGCTTGTGTTTTATCAGACTTTTTTGTTGCTGTTGTTGCTCTGGGAAACTTTGCCTGTACAATCTGCATATAACATGTCCAATGGCATGAATAAATCTTTATTTAATAACCAAGACCAAGGTTTTGAGGTGGTTTGCCTATTATTCAGGATAGCTTTTATGAAGCAATGTTTGCAGCATTTAAAACGTGTTTATAAAGCGAAGCGACATTTTTTTAAATAAACATTAGTTTTTGCATGAGTTTGCCTTGTTTGACTTCTTTTTTCTCATTTCAGAAGCTGGCCTCAAACGGTAAAAACATGATTTAAATATATGATTTTAGAGAGTCATTCCTCACTGCAGCAGGTTTATGCAGCGACAATTGAAATTAGTGGAAATAGAAAATGTGTGTTGATATTGGCCAAAAAAAAAACACCTCCATTCTCAACGTGTGATTTCTGCAGAGACCACTGTTTGGAAATTCTGTTGCAACAATATCATCTCTGCAAGTCATTCATCGTGTGACTCCGTCTCTGCTCTGCAACCTAATTAAATGCACGGAGACGTGGAGAAATCTTGATTTCTGTAGGGAGCAACACATTCCTGCACGGGACAGGTAAGAGTGAGAGGGATTTGTACGTGAAAAATAGAGGCAGATGAGAAAATGCTAGAAGACAGAGAACAGCCAAAGATGTTTTAATAGAGTGCAAAAAAAAAAAAAAAAAAGATTTACATGAAGCTGCAGTTGCTGGCTCATTTGTTTTGATAATGGAAAATCGTGAACACAGAGCTGACTCTGCCACATTTATCAGAGTTAACAAATATTTCACTTCTCATGTTAGATCACCACAATGAATCAAGTGGGCATTAGACAGAGCTTTGCAAAAGTATTCATACGCCTCCATGATTTTCCACATTTTTTACCATTACGGCAGACTTCAATTTACTTCGTTTGGATTTTGCACAAAGTGGTGACTGATAGGGATAAAAACGGAAAACGATTCACGGCTTTCGAAACCTCTCCTATGAATACAAATCTCTGCGTTGGGTATTTGCGCTCAGCCATCCTCACTCAGTACTACTGTAGTTGTAGTTTGAAGATGTCTTCACCAGCTTTGGACATCTGGAGGTCCTTTAATTTACCATAAATTAGAGACTTTTTTTTTTTTTTACGACGTAGTGCCAAAACCTTTCTATAGAAAAACAGGAGATTTTTATAAAGTTGCCGTGTTTCCTTTAAGCAAACTTATTTTCAAAATGTCAAATTTCACAATTATTTGGTCAATTGAAGCACAGCTGAGTTTCCTTAAAGAGAAACATCTTTACACTAATTTGATTAATGAACTGAACTTAATGCAGTGTTTGGGGAATAGTATCAAGAGGAATGCATGTGTGCCTGAATTGAAACGACTTGTTTGATTTCTTTTCACTTCATATGTTTTTTCACATGAAACTGTGATAAAGTAGATTAGGGTTTGTGGTAAAATGTGAAAGGAACACTGAAAACTGAAAGCGTGTAAAAAAAAAAAAAAAGAGACTGTTGTTGTCAAATGCACGAGGTTTATTTGAATGCACCAATTCACCTGAGCAGTTTAAGCCGTCACTGAGTCACGGGTCTCGACTTTGGTGTCAGCTGCTGCTGCAAAAACAAACAAAACAAAAAAAACAAAACCAGAAGCCTCCTTCTTATGTCTTAGTTCCCTCACTTTTCTAAGTCATTAATGTTAAGGAGCATGCAAAGGTACAATTCTTCCAAAAATCCCTGGGAGTCTTCATGGTCTCGACCACGGGGCGATAAATTCTCATTAAGGCTTTTCCTTTCCCTGAAAGGCAGAAATTGAAGTTGGTGTATTTGTGTTTATAGTCTGAGGCAATTTGAACAAATGAGGACAACTTGTATAGGTAAGATGGGCTTCGAGCCTCTAATCCCCCCTCCCCTCCATTTACTGCCCCTCCACTCCTCCTCCTCCCACCATCTCACCCCCTCAGCTCCGTGGGGAGTGTCGATGATCAAGCCAGCCACGGGGGAGCGACGGCCGCTGCTCCGCTGCGCTCAGACTCTCTCTGATGACAGGCCCATATTTCACCAGACTCATTCTACTGCGTGAACGTCACCGTTTCTTGCACTGTCAGGGGTTGGGGGGCGAGGGAGGTGTGGGGGACGGGCGACTCCCATCGTCAGATCAGTGACTCCACAGCCTGGTGGAAGCAGCTTTCCCGTCCCCTCTCTGACAAACATGCCCCTCGTTCCAGACAGGTTGGTGACTCTTGGTGACGGGCTTTTATTCCTCTCACCCTTCACATATACATACTCAGATTCATAAATACAATATTAAAATTACTGACGCACAACATATAAATGTTTTATCTGTGATGTGTGACAGTATTATCTGCTCATTCCCCTTGAATGTGCAGACTGATATAGCAACCCTTATAATTGCAGCTTCTGTAGCATATAAGTATAATAGTAGAAAGTTGAGTGGAAGGAAAAAGTGTAGTACAAACTTTGAGAGGATTGTAAAGGAAAATGCATTCAATGGATTTATAAGACATGGTCTGCAGTTGTAGTCATTGTACTAGGAGACATCACTAACATAAGTAACCGGGACGTGGGCTGCAGCTGCAGCATTCCTGGTGTTAAAGCTGCAGTTTGTAACTTTTATTTAAAAATCTATATTTTTCTTACATGTTTGTCGAAACTGCCACTATGTCTTGACATGATGTTATGAAACTATGAAACAATCTGTGAAAGAATCGAGCTCCTCTGCCTTCTCCCGGTGATCCCAGCGCCATCTAGAAACAACCAATCAGAGCCAGGAGGCGGGATTTAGCGCTGTCAATCAACCCTCCGTGTGGCACTGCCCATCCCTCTTCCCCTTTGCTCTCTCTTATGCTCCAGCTGGGATACCAGCTGTCATGAACGCTCAGGCTAGTCAGCATGCCCACCTGTGGCAGTGGAAAAACGCATTTCCAGCAACAAAAAGTTACATTTGCATCATTAGCACATTTAGTAGCAAGTACATGAGGATGATTGAAAGCGCTAACTTTGATAATGTCTTCATTTCCTAAGAAATTATCAAAAAAAAAAAGCACCAACTTCTATGCTAATTTAATGCTAATTAGCTACAGCGGTTGCAAGACATCGCGTTACTGATCGTCTCTTAATCTTGACCCATCTGACTCTGTGTGAAAGCCGATCTCCGCCCTGCAATGTTCAAAAAATTTCATTCATCAACAGCCCCGACCACAAAGCCCCGTTCTCAGAACCCTTTTATCGCTTTGGTTTCATTGCAGACAGCTCTTCCCTGCTCATAGCGGGGGCGATTTCACAAGCTAAAGCTAATTTACTGGTCTTTGGTGGGAAAAATTTCAAAATACTATAAAATGCTTTGAACGCGAATATAAATTTTGTGGAACATTGTGCTTGCATTTCACAGACACGCCTTGTGCATTAGAACAGGAGCGCAGACAAAAACAAAAAAAAAAAACAACAGAAAAAGTTTTAATTCGGTTCCTAATATACCTGCTGGCCAATAAGCAAATACACACACACACACACACACACAAAAAAAAAGGTTTTGCAGAAAACTGATGACCTACCGTATTGACACAAAGCACAGCTCATGAATCATGATAATTAGCATGCCACTAGTGTTCCTTTGTGAAAATTCCTCCTGAGGCATATCTTTTCCAAACAGCATGTCAGTCACTCCCACTGGATTATAGGCATTGCATTCAGTCCAGCCATGGATCCAAAACAACGATCTTGGATGACTAATTTACACCTAATTAGACGATGATTGGAAATGTTGGAAATGGGAATCGTTCGGAGCCAGAGGCGCTTATTAAACGGCCTTACGGGCGTTTTCCACCAAATTGGTTCCAGTTCCTAACCGGGATCGGTGCTACAGATTGGTGTATGAGAATCAGCTTGTTTTTTGTTTTTTTTTTCCTTTCCGGAAGATCGTAAAACGAAAACAGCACAAACAACACAAAACCAGCTTCTACTTCACTTGGAGATGTCAAAAGAGGTGTTCGTCTACAGAATGGAGTATTGTCAAGTGTGGCTAATGAGCTCAAAGGATAACTACTTATGTTTTGGGGGTTTTTCAGAGTTTCTCTTTGTATTTTCTTTGTGTTCTGTAATGCTGCAACAAAGCTAGCGAGACTTATATGATAACACCGCATGCTTTCTAGATATTTGATCGACAAAAAAAAAAAAAAAACATTTAAAAGGCTTGAACCGTGGTAGGTGGAGCTGAAAAGGACAGAAATGATTTTTAATTAGCAGTTAGCTACATATACTGGCAGTACCAGCAAACCTGACAGACGGATAACGGATCCAGTCAGTTAGTCATATTATGTCTCCAAGTGAAATATTATGCAAGACGCGTTAGTAATTACCACATAAAGAGCAAGGTGAGTATTTAGAATTGTCTTCAATAACTTCTGTAGTGGAACTAGTCACATAACTAGTTGAGCTAACGTGAACAGAATACGGTTACAGGTGGCAAACATGGAAGCCAAACTCATTTGGAGATGTCTACCAGTTTGACTTCTGAAGAAAGTGTCATGGTTTGCGTCAGTCTTTGAACACATACTAGCGTCCATCATAATTGCGCTTGGAGTCACATTTTGGTTCAAAGATAAATTGCTGAACCCCTTGAAACTGGAACACTCCATTTTTATTTTGTTTGTTCCAGACAAACTCATGTTGAAATCTGCAGCACTTGCTTGTCCAGCAAAGTGTTAAATGAAGGCAATAGCAATGGTAAGTATTTACGTATTCTCACTGCATACTACGGTCAGTCCTTATAAAGTTCTTATGAAAATAGTCTTCTTTTAATATGTTTATTGTTTTTTAAATCCTGCATTTAAAATTAGCAGCATGTAAAAACTAGGTTAAAACTGGCGTTCATGCTAAATAGCAGCTTTTCAGCAAATAGACACCTAGATTAACATAATGACATTAAGAAGGATTTCAAGGAGATTACGTTTTATGGCTAGCTAGTTCGGAGTGAAGTTTTTTCTTTTTTTTTTAACCTTTCTTATCTTTAAGACAAATATCAAAAATTAAATTTGGGGTTTTCAATATTGCTCTCGCATCATTTTGACATCTTTCTTGCATCATTTTGCTTTTGAAATGTTTCTCCAGAGTTTGGCAACGGGCTGCATGTGCCGCTTTGCAAATTGCTCTCTGTCTGAGAACCTCAGGCTACTCGGTCCTGACCCTGTTTCATTTTTGTCTGGGTTTGACAGAGGAAACAGTTATGGAGTTACGTTTGGAGCTGTGACCTTAAATCTGTGAAGGATTTGCTCAAATACACACAGTCGCGCCTGTGTGGCTGCGTGGCTTCGTGTGTGTGTGCCCACCTTTATTAAAGCGTTTTCGGTGTGTCAGCGTGACCGGGTGTGTACGTATTTAACAGCATGAAAGAGCATTTTATTTCTCTCTCTTGAGAACTCAAACAGAAAAAGCCACTGTGCTCTGTCGACTTTAGGTCATAACACGGCCTTCTGGTGCGCCTTACTTTATTCTTTCCCACAATCCCGCTCTGTTGCACCGCAGCTGAGGTGACTGATGACAAAGAAGACCTGCAGGTTTGCTCAAATGTTTTTTATGGGCTTTGTTCTGAGCATAAATAGCCATGTTTTCATCTATCCTTTTAAGTACAAAGACCCGGTTTAAATTCAGCCATAATTTCAGAAAATCTGTCACAAAAACTAAAACAGTCGTCTGAAAGCAGGGGGATGTTTGCCAGGAGGAAAAAGCAGCGCTAATTTTGCTTACTCTACAGGTAAACACTATGGCGCATAAATTGCATACCGTCGCTTTGTTCATGTTATGACCTTTACGTTATGAGAAAGGCACAAGTTAGTCCCATGTCTCGCGCTGAATCTGAAAATACCAAAAACACATTGTGAATTTTGTAGGACAGAATGTTTTTTTTTTGTTTGTTTGTTTTTTCCACGTTTAGAAAACTTCATTTTGGGTTTGAGCCGTTTAATTTTTTTCTACTGGATTTTTATTTTAGTTCATGTTTGTCTTCATGAGATCATGGTTGCTGTGTTTTCCTTTGATCCATCTTTTCATTTTTAATAGTTTCCACTGCCGATTCGAGCCTTGTTAATCCCCCAGCTGTTGCCCATCAGTTATCACACACCTGGTTCCAATCCCCACAATCAGTGTTTTCAGCATCCGAGACTTAAGATGTCTCATGTGCAATTAGTGCTTCCAGCACATCCATGGACGTTTCCCATTTGGTTGTGTTACAACCACAGACAAATGTATTTTTACATAGCGGACTATCACACATGGCTAGCAATAATAAAGCAGAAACAAAAGGTGGCCACTGTCCCTTCTTCTTCAGATCCAAATGTTGATTTTTATGTATTATTTACAGCGTACACTTATGGCTTAAGATGTTCCGTCGCATGTTGTTAAACACACAGGACACATTAAAGAAAACATAATTTTGAAAGCTACTGACTGAAGACGTTCTGATGTTGGATTACTGTGTTGTCGAGAGTATGCTCAAGATTGTTAAAAATGCCATCCTGTCATACAGATTAGATTACCTTTTAAATGAAATATGGCCTGTTAGCTTTGACTTTTAAGTACTTCTAAAATATATACTGCAGCTGAAATACTGCAGACACATTATGAGGCGCGGGTTATCATAACTGTTCATTTTTTCACCATTTTCAGTTTACACCTGTCGTTGCTGTTCCTATCTGTTTGTTGGTGTAGAGACGCCGGAGAGGCAGAATTAGACAGAGACAATTCTGCGCCACGAGTTATACGTCTGTTCCGTTTCGTGACATCCTCTGTTTGTTCTGTGTTTAAGCTAATAAAGCTGTCTGCTAACAGCTCTACTTTGGCTGCATCTGCAATGCAAAGATGATGTGTGTTTTCACTCCACCTCATTAGAATGGAGTAACTTCGAATTTCACATGCATACATCCCTGAAATTACTTAAAAACGGAGTAGATTGTTTGGAAACTGACAGCAATGTGTGACACACATGTAATGCACATTGCTGTAGGGTAAGTGTGTGAAACACATAAATGGTTAGGACCTGTAGCGCTTAGCTAACCAGAAACATGGAGCTGGAAGAGATGTGCAGCAGGTTTGCTTTATAACAAAATGAACTCTGCTGGCGAATCTTTTGAGAGAGAGGAAGGAGAACTCTGAAGCGCTGATGAATGGGGGAAATGAGGGAAAGAGGAGGTCAGATGGAGCATAGATATTGAATTAGAGAATAAGGAAAGTCTGTGGGGGTGAAGTTAGGACAGCTTTGAAGAGGATGAAGTGTAGAAAGGCAGCTGGTTCCAGATGACATACCTGTAGAGGAATGGCAATGTCTGGGAGAGATGGCAGTAGAGTTTTTGATCAGCTTGTTCAACAGAGTCCTGGAGAATGAGAAAATGCTGGATGATTGAAAGGGTTCAAATAAGGGATGGGATAAGTTTGACAGACGAGATTAAACAACAGGCTCCGCAGATCAAGATGTTTGCAGATGACATTGTAAACTGCGGTGAAGGTCAGAAGCGTGTGAAGGGAAACTTAGATGAGGTTTGCCACAGAGGGAAGAGGGATAAAGGTCAACAAAAGCAAGAGAGAATAGTGTGTGTCTGAATGATCGTGAGGAAGGGACAAAGGTGAAGCTGGAAGGAGCAACAGCGGCAAGAGTTTAAACACCCGGGGTCAACCATCGAAAACAGCAGGCAGCGTAAAAAACAGAGGTGAAGAAGAGTATCAGTAGATGGAGACGATTGTCAGGAAGAAGGTGTTATAACTTCTGTGATATATGATTCTGAGACCTTGGCAGTGTCTGGAAAACAAGAGGCTGAGCAGAAGGTGACAATGAAAAGGTTACCAAGATTTTCATTGGGAGTGACCAGGATGAACGGGATTATAAATAAATAGATCAGAGGAACAGCTAAGGTTCAGTGATTTGGACAAGTTCTTAGAAGAGACTTTGGATGTACTGGGGAGAGGATGTTGGCACTGGCGGGCGGGAGGAGAAGAGGAAGAACCCGGACAGGATTAATGGACGTAGTGAAGGAGGACAGGAAGTTGGTTAGTGTCATTTTCCTTCCACTTTTATTTCCCCAGTAATACACAAGTTTGTGTTAGTCTGTTTAAAAAAAAAAAAAAAACACCTTGAAGTATTTTGTTTGTACTGTAACAGAACGCATAAAAGTTCAAATGAGGCTGTCAGACGTTGCAACGTTCTAATAGTTTTGTCTCCTGTGCATAACTCCCTTATTTCTGCTGTTGGACTTATTGCTAAGGCTTGGCCAGACGATTAAATAAACTCATTTTAAATCCAGCATATTGTGAAATACAAGGTAGAGCAAACGAAGATGCACTGTAGCGGGACCAGTACCTTTCCTCTTGTACCTCATTAGCTTACTCTCAGGCTAAACATTGTGGCATAGCTTTAGCTAGCCCACATTAAAGTCCAAATGTGCAACTTCAAAACGTAAAATAATGATAGATGTGAATCATTTCCTCCACTTTTTTACATTTGTAAACAGATTTCACAGAGGTGCTCAGCGTCGATCCATCCTGAATTAATGCGTTTTGTCAAACCGAGCTGTTTACTCTGTGTCACAACTCTTTGCTGTCACTACTTGTCTCGAGAAGCCTCTGCGGGCGCAGCAATTACAGAGTTTGTTGTTGGCTGCTAGTGGGTCCTCTAGGCATCTATATTGTGGTCTAATTTCATCCCCACTCTGCGGGGTAATTCGATCATCTCTCACAGCCTGGGGAAAGGCACACAGTAGGTACAAGGGAAAAGAAAAACTCCGATAAATCCATTTAGACTGTTTTTAATCCGTTCTATGATGGTCTGCTGTTTACAGTGTGTCAAAGGAGGAGCTGTTTGAACCATGTGAGGATGGCTTTCAGTGGAAGCAAGAGGCACCAATCACACTAAGTATCTCAGAATCCTCTATGTTCTTGTACAGTTTTCCTGTAGAAAAAAAAAAACCATCAGCCATCTAGTGCCCCCGGTGGTCAGTCTGTGGGGAATGCTGGACCAGGATTATGGGTGCGTAGTGCCATCTACAGGTAAGCGCTTGCCTTCTGTGATTTCTGATAATGACAGTGTTTCAGTGTGACTGAAGCATCATTTTCTGTGTGTAATGTTTTGGAAACTATATGAATCACATTTTAATGACCAAAAACAGAGCATCTTTATGAAATGAGATAAACAACATAAAACACTCAAGCATAACAATGACTAGCAAACATAGAAAAAAAACAAAACTGAATGAATGATGGTTACCCCAGATCAGTGGTGGTAAAAACGCTGTCTTTTGCTATATGTGCTGGTATATATGGTCTTTATAACTTCCTGTTTGGAATCTCACCACCACGACTGGCCTGTCATCACAGCAGCTTAAGGTAAATGAGCTGTATTCCTGTATTCCTGAAGGATTATTTACTTCTTCATACAAGATCCATCAGCGCCCCTGTGTGGCCATACAGCAAAACAGAGCAGGGTAAGAGTTTCTTTAAATCCACTATTTATTTGTCCAAAAATAACTCTAAGATGAAGTTCAGAACAAGAACTAAACAAAAGCAGTAGAATGTATGAATTTGATCTTTAAACCCCAAACCTCACTGCGGATATAATTGCTCTGCTCCATTTTGGCATAGTTCAAATTGAACATTTATTTTTCCAGGGTGGAATGATTCAACAGCTTAAAACATATTATTGTTATATTCCAAAGCAAGAACTGGGTGCAAAAGTTTGGAGCTCCTGCAGATTTTCTTTAATCCATTCATGCTGAAATGTCTAATGCATTTGGTTTAGCGTTCCTGAACGAGTTGGATCTCAGCCAGGCATCCTTGGTAGTCATTTACAAGCTTCTGGCATGAGTCCAGCTGGATATTTGACCACTCTTCTTGGCAGAGTTCATTTGAATTGGTGGTTTATCTGCCGCCAACCCAACTTTTAGCTGTTGCCCACAAGTGTTTGCAGTGACTGGCGTGAGTGGCTTTTGGGAGTCTGGGCAGGCAGTGAGGTTAAGATGATCAGGAACGACCCGGACTCGAACTGAAAGCAGCCAAAACACCAGTGATGCTGTCCAAAGCTTCACATTATTAGCATGATGACCCCTTGTTATGACAAAGGAAAACTTTAAACTTGGGTGAAACCACATGGACAAGAAAACGTTTCACAAGAACATCCGAGTATTGCAGGAGGTATTTATGAAGATGTCAAGGTGTTGAATTCACCTCAGGACAACCATACCAGCTGTGAGCTTTTTTATCTAGTGATGGTATATTGCACAAACGTTGCTGATGTAATGAATAAAGAGGACTACCTCTAAATTTTGTAATCTCACTCTGTTATGACCAACACGGATGGTTTACAATGATTTTAAGATTGATAAAAAACTTAAGCTTCTGGATGTTCCTGATCCCATCCCATGTTGTTGACTTTGCTTAAAATCCAGCAAACCTAGCTATCAAAATAAATTCTACCATTTCTGTGTTTCAAGGGTGTGGTCATGCTAAGTGAGATTATGCAGTGCGAGTGTGCAAAATGATACATTAGTCTCTAATGTATCATTTCGACTCTTTTATCCATTTTCTTAAATAAAATGAATGTCTTATGCAGTTATTCCATCCTGGAAAAGAATCAGTTTAAATAGCTTAGGAAAAGTCCAAATTAATGACATTCGTGCCAATTATGAATTCATGTAAACATTCAACTAGAGCTGCAGTTTCCTGCTTGCTGAACAGAATAATGAGGCTAATTTTTAAGCATGAGATTTGAATGTCGTGTTTTCAGGATGAGGAATATGACCAAAATCGTCTGGTACCAAACAAAGATAGCAAAAATAAAACTCAAGTTTCGGATTATCAGTGACAAAATCCACTTAAAGTGATGCATTAATACATTTTTTTTTTATTATAATACATCCATTTGCATTTCCAAACATTATTGTTAAAGATCATGTAAATGTTCTACAAGTTTGAGGTTTTTGAGAGTGACACCCTTTAAAACATGTTCACAAAATTTGTATCTCTGGTTTACATGTAAATTCCAAAAATAACAAAAACTGAAAATATCTCTATAAATACTATAAATACCATAAATCATGGATACATGATTCTTACATATTTGTATGAAAATACGTTCCACGTGCCGAAAGAATGAGAAGTACATCCACTTTTACTTTTCTTCATATAAATCTCTATTGCTAAAGGTTTTTAAATTAGCGTACAGCTCTTATGTCATCACAACACTTACAGTACTTAACCCTATTTCCTCTTCAAAGTGAACAACGCACACATTTTTATGAAAATTAAATCTAAAAATACCTCAAAGAATACAAATGCCCTTCTATGGAGATAAAAAAAAAAAAGAACAGCTACCACCAGATGTTCACTGCTCTTTTTTTTTCCTGCTACGTTTCCTTCACTCTATTTTCGTTGCAAAATGGTTTTGATGTTCTGCAGTGAAATTTTGGCATTAAATTTCTGACGTCTCCCGCCCTGGCGGCGCTACATCTGGTTGTCGTTGTACTGCGGGCTGGAGAATTGATCCTGCATGGCTCCGGCGGCTGCCCCCATGGCGGCCTGCTGGGCTGCTGCCTGGACGTGGGGGTTCTTCCAGGCTCCCGTAGCCCACTCCTCCTGAGCTTTGGACATGCTCGCCCCAGTGCCGCGATAGAAATTATGGATCTGCACGCAAGACGAGGTTATGAATTAATAACAACACGGCTTCTTATGAAAGATAGCTTTTGTGGGGGGTTTTAAGAGAACCTTATCAAGCAAACAGCATCGCCAAGCAGCGCAACACGGTGAGGGAAAATTTAAAGCAGAGTTCCATTACAGAATATTATCTCAGCCGTTGAACTGCTCACAAAGCATAGTCCAAACCTTTGGAAAATTATAAAGATATGTCACAATTCCTAATGCACTAACCCATGAACATCCACTGAAATCAGAGAAAAATCCGAGCGGCAGCTCGGATGGGAGGATTTGTCGGCTGAAAAACTGTTAGTGAAGCAAGAAGAAATTCAAAACTAGTCCTGTTTTTATTTTCCCACAAGGACAAAGGAAACAGAAAGTGAATAATTGGAGGTGCTCTCACTAGAAGGCAGTAAAATTCAACTTTTGGGGCATTGTGAATACAGGAAAGCATCATGCATGATGGGAATGTTTCCTGCAGTAGCTTGAATTCTTTTGTCACTGTGCAAGAAAGTGCAACGAAATAAGAATAATAATAAAAATAGCCACTACTGAAGACAGCGCAAACGAAATAAGTAAATACATACATAAATAAATAAATATAAAGTTATGATGTCAGTTATAAAATAAATTTGCCACAAGGCTTTCACATCGAACATGTGGAAGAGGGCGCTCTGGTCCGATGTTATCAAAACTGAACTTTAGGATCGATCCAATCTGACAAAGCTTGAGCAATTTTGTGAAGAAGGATGGGGGGGGGCGGCTGTAGGCCAGCTACCAGATATGCAAAACAAATAAAAATACCCCGAACAACTTAGAACTGTTAGCAAAATGTTCCGCAAAACCTTGAACCTGAGTTTTCCTACTGGCATCTTTGCAAAAAGAGAATACCGAAAAAAAATCACTTAAAAATGTTCAAAGCTGGTAAAGGCACACCACCAAAAACTGCAAAATAAAAAAGAGATTCTAGACGATATTGACTCCAGGGTGGGGGAAGTACATACATTATTTGGCTTCTTAATATTACCTTATGTGGCTCTACAAAGCAATGAACCTGTAAAGCCTTTTACCTTGGTGAGTGCAATGAAGGACAGCGAGGCCACAGCCGTGAACATGATTGTCGGGATGAGCATGACCAAAGCAATGAAAATGTTATAGCTGAAGAAGGAGATGGTGGCTAACCAGCCGCTGTAAAACAAAAAGATATGAGTGTTAGAAAATGTTATTTAATTATTGAAATATTAGCATCAGAGAATCCGGTAAAAAAAAAAAAAAAAGGAGAACATAAACTGTCTTATATTGGACTCTGTGGTGCTCCTCCACCTTACAGAGCTGAACATCTGGCTGCTAAGTGGTGTAATATTCATAGATTTAAGTATTGTGATATAAAAAGTTAAGGTTTTATGGATGAGAACGTCCCGATGCACATGGTGACATTTACTAACTTTATAGAGGCTGTCATAACATTAATTTCTGATCATCAGCCTGAGTCGGGTGACATTTACAGGATTACTTTAATGGCCTCTCAAAGTATAATATGAGGACTAACATAAAAGTTACAGCGAGCCAATATCTGAGAGTCTGACATTGTAATCTTTATGAGAAGCAACGAGAGGAAAAGAAAAAACTGTCTAATTTGGGAGTCTCCGTAAGCATAAAATATGACAACAACCACAGAAGTGACCTTCAACCTTTTGGGATTTTTATATGTTTTGTTCTATGTTCTTTAAAAAATGTCAAGACTTTTTGCTTCTCTGTCATTCTAAATATATACAAAATGAAGTTTAACATTTTATGCACATAGCTAATTTATAAAACATTTTAGCAAATGACACATTTAACCATCCGGTTTTGATTTTAAAAAAATGTGACTTTGGTTGCTTTTCATGTCTCGTCAACCACAAGACAAAACAGAATCTGTTGACGGGTCGCCTAGTCTTTGTGAAACTGCGCGAGGTTTAAAATGGGGGTTAATGGCTCACCTGCCAGCAGCATAACAACATTAGACATAAAACCAAAGCTATTGACAGTTTAGATCAAAGTATGTTCATACACTCAAATTTAAGGTCCAGGCCTGAATGCAATTAAGCATCTGTCTGGGAAAAAAACTTGAAAATCGATGCTCTGACTAAGTTATTTTTCTCTGAACAATGAGAAAAGAAAATTGGTAGGGAGAAATACCCCAAAAGTTTTGCAGCTATGATTGCAAGAAAGTGTACTTCTATAGAGCATTGACTCAAATTGGTTAAATGCAAATGCACACACACACATTTTGTTGGTGTAGTGCAAATAATCCCAATGAAATACTTTGAATTTTGTGGTTGCAATGTGTTAAACTTTTTAAGGGGTATGAATTCTTCAGGCATTGTAAAAACATGTAAATACATGTTTATTATTACGTTTTGCTTTGTTTATTGCAAATTTAGCAATTCTGTTTTGTTCCTTCACTATCTTCCAGCAGCACATTAGCTTTATTTACATTAACTTCACTTGTGTTTATATTTGACCGTTTTCTGACCTTAACAGTGGTACTAGAGTTCAGTTTTCTTTTCATATTTCGTCCTGCAAAATTTAAAAATCCTTTCTCACAGCAACTCTAAGGTAAGGTGGAAATAAAAAAAATGGAAGGGGTGAACATTTGGAAATTTAGGTCCAAATCTCAGAGTTCAAATGGGTGAAACAACTTCAAACTAGTTCAACAACAGATGGATGAGAAAGATGAAAAAAAAAAAAAATCTAATTTTGAACCAGATGTTGTGCGTAGATTCTCTCTCTAACTCTTACCACACTCCCCATCCTGGGATGCCGATGCTCTGGATGATGCTGATTCCAACTTGGGCCATGAACACAAAGAAGAACAGCATGAAGTTGAAGGAGCTGTCTGTCCTGACAAAAATACAAAAAAAAAAACATTTCTATTTCACCGTATCTTTTTTCAGGTTTTATTTTCCTCCTGGTTGATATAAATCTTAAACATTGCCCAAGAATGTCGACAGCATTGGTGAGACGTGTGTGTACAATCCTTAGAACTAATCGGTCTTTTAACGCAGTAGCATTGTCTCACGCTCAACAACTTTCTTGCGGTTTTATATCAATGATGTTTGAAGAATTTGTTTTACATCCCTTTCCTTATTCTTCAGTGTTTTTGTTAGCTTGGATACACTGATCAATCACAGCTGCATTTAATGTGGCTGCACACATGGGCAGGTTTTGAGTAGCACGTTTTCTGGCGGCCGATTCCTGACATTTGAAGATCTACTTCAGTTAACCGGTTCGTTCTCTTGCTTTTCTATTTTTGGAGCATGTCTACGAGAACTGGCATCCTCTGCCACGCTATTTTCACGTTAAGTGACAACAGAATATCTTTCTTTTAGTCTTTTTAATGGACCAGAGATGCCAATTCCAGCAGATCCATGTTCTCAATCAATCGAAAGCACCTTTTTCAACTAACTTAAACTTCATCTTGTGATTATGTACACATTTAGCATAAATTCAAGCCGATGTTTATTAAAATGAGCTGCCATGAAAGATGAGGACGTGTCACTTGTTGGCGATTAGTGAACAACAGCACACTTAGATGTCATGTGTATGTTTGGAAGGAGACGTCCTTTGTAATTTACAGATACTTGATTTCGGCACCGGAATATGAAATCAAGCCAGACACTGTCTCATTCAGGATGATTTACTTTTATAACAATTCTTCAGATTTACAACAATTTCATCATCAGACCCAGTAAGAACATTGTTTGAAAGCTGCATGTTTTTAAATTCCGGACTTACTTGAATGCCTTGTAAATGGGCCTAAACCAACACACGTAGGAGCAAGGGGTGAACATCAGGAGCCAGATGAGGGATAACCCAAAGTTGGTCACTCCACCGCCGCCAAACATCCAAGCAAAGCAGCCGATGAAATTTACTGCAAGGGTGGCACTGTTCACTGCAAAGGAGCCACAGGGACATTTCCGGTTTTTGGTGAGAAACGTGAACAAAAGCTTACATCGACTTCATGCGCATGCACATGCAGAGGAGAGTTTCGAAAAATGAAAATGAAATTTATGGGAAGGTAGCCTACGCTAATGTAAAAAGGAGATTTGATTTTAGACTTTTTTTTTTTTTTTTTTTTTAGAATCGGTATATGAGGCTTTTATTCCATGAAGGACGGGCAAACAGTTTAGGAACCGCATTGATTAGAAAATAAAGTGTTTTAGGATGTTAGGAGGAAAAACAAACAATGCACTGCTTAAACACGAGAAGAGAAATTAAATGATAGTAATAATAGTAACAATAAAAGAAAAAACTCCATGCACAAAGTCACTTTGGTTCGAGATTTTCTGTTGAAAAATATAAAAACAAATGTGAAAAACATTTGGGGAAAAAAAAAAAAGAAGAAAGAAAACACAACGTAGAAACAGTAAACATGCACATTACTGTTTCATATCACATGATTTGCCAAATTAAAATCTGGCACAGACAAAAAAGCAGCTGACTTTGAATACAAATGAAATACCTTCTGTTTAGCATTTATTTTAAAAAAGGAACCTGCAGAAAGAAAGAAAAAAAATATTATGACTTGTAGAGTTAGTTTGCAGCTTGTCACGCAAAAAATGTCATGGCCTTTGAATTTTTCACATTTTGTTACAACTACAGCGTCGTATTTCAAAGGGATTTCCTGTGGCAACACAAAGCAGGGCATAATTGTGCAGTCAAAGTAAAAGGATACATGGTTTTGAAATATAACATGTTAAACATACAAAAAAAAAAAATACAGCAAGCACTTCTTTTCAGAAGCCTTACGACTTGCACACATATCACACTTTTCAGATTTATATTTGTAAATAGAAAAAAAAAATACCCATTTATCATTAATCTTCCACTTCAAAATTATACAGTTTTGCTCATTCAATCACATAAAATTCCATTTAAACACAGAAAGGTTTGCATGTGCACAATGAGAAAAATGTTATTGGAGCGTTAATAAGTTTGCAAAGCACTGTAGGTCAGTAAAACGCTAGTGAATCCAGCATCATGTGTGATTATACTCACAGATCCACAAATTGTACATTTTCTTGCACATGCTGCGGTGCTGTTCAGGGATCTCCTCGAAGTTTTGATAGAAGCAGGGCTTCAGAGGAACAAACCCGGGCAGAGGAGGAAAATTGGGCTCCGTATCTGTACATAATTAAACAATGGTTAGACATATACTCGAATTTTATTACTATTATTTATTTATTTTTTTGAGAATATCAATTTGCACTGACCAGCCATGAGGACACACGGTAGTGGTTTGCTTTCAGATTTAATCTTCCGCCAGGCCCTTCAACCCTATCAAACAAAAGGAAACTTCAGGTTGGTTTAACTGGGAACTTCGGGATAACTTTCAGACGATTTAATACTTAATGTGGTGAATCGTAAAGCCACTGCAACTGAACAGTTTTTTTTTTTGTTTTGTTTTGTTTTGTTTTAAAGGCTAACAGTGGATGGAACAGCTCGTGGTTGCCGTCCACGAGTTTGTGGGAAGGTGGAATATCTGCCAAGATGTGAACGACTCAATGTTTCTGCTTTCATCATGTATGCAGAAACACTAGAACACGCGCACACACACACGCAGGCCGGTCACAGCCTCGCGCAACCTGGAAGCGGATGAGACGCGCTATTGCGTACTCCGAATGGTGGAAATGTGGGAGCTGGCTGTCGCTGCCAGGAATTACAGATTCAACGGGAAACTTAATCTGCTTACCTCAGAGAGCAGCGGCTCCTCGGTCTAATATGCTCTCAGACACACACGCGCACACACACCCACACACATACCGTGAGTTCACCTGTGTCCCGAACACACTGCGAATATCAATCCACCGCCGCCTACGGCCTCGCTGTTGGGAGATAACAGTATTTCCTTCTGACGGTACAACAGCAGTTACAATTTATGGCTATTCTAATCCTCCACCAATCACCGCGCAGAGCTCTGCTGTCACTTTGATTTTGTCCAATGGTGGGATTTCTTTAATCCTTGACGTTGAATTATTGACCCAATCGCTGTTCGGAACCCTGTCCATGGTGCTGAACGCACAGACTGAGGCGCCGGTTTATCGGAAGAGACTGATTCTCTTTAAAAAAAAAAAAAACTATTTGTGGTGTTTTCAATACCGTAACAGTTCGTATTGTGCTACATTTTCATTAAAATACGGAATTTTATGAGGCTTGTTTTATGAATAAATTGCGTCTACCGTGTTAAATCAGTAAGGGAAGGAGCTTATGGTTTAGGTTTCCGAAGTGTCTTGAACACATCGTGATCCTGACACTTATCCTATGTATAGCATACTATCTAACAGGTGCATCTAAATACATTAGAATGTTACGAAAAATAATGTATTTCAGTAATCAATACAAGTAGTAAAACTCTACTAAACATTTTAGCAATAATTAGTACTTGGTAAAGCTTTAATTATTATTATTACATAATAATAATTACAAGTAAAATATAATAGTAAGACTAACAATTCACTGCACAGAAATTGTTTATTTCTGTTAATACTTGTGATTTTAGATTTACATGAAAACCCATTGTTGACTTTTCAGAATACTGACTTTGGAGATTTTAGACAAGCCATACTTGTAGAAGCACGGTGCTGTATCCACGCATAATAGAGAGTTGAGTGGAAGGAAAAAGTGTGAAAGGATAAAAAAAAAATCCATTCTGTACATACGCTACAACTGCTAAAATCCTTGTTACTACTGCTTCTAGTTAAGCCAGTGAAAAACCAAGACAACATCATTTTCATGGACTAAAGTGAAAAATGTCTGGATTGTTGTTCATTGATCCAGATTTTCAGATTGAATCTATTTCATTTGGAAATCAAGATCAAAAAGTTTGGAGGGAGAGTGCAGACGCACAAAATCCAAAACGCTTAAAGCGCAGTGAAAAGTTTCAGTTTGTGATGATTTGAGGAATCAGTTTTTGCTTAGATCAGTTTTTCATGTTCTGCTTCTAACATACCAACTTTGAGGACTAAATGTTCACTTGTTGCTTAATACATCCCACCCATCAACAGGTGTCATAATGAAGAGATGATTAGTTTTGCTTACTAAAGTTTTCAGTGCTCATAATGTTGTGTCTTATCGGAGTATTTTACGTCAAGTCATTCTTTTCCTCCAATAACTTATGTAAATAAGACTCAACTGACTTATGATTGGCTGCTTTGAACCCGACAGGGTTTCTACTTTACACAAAAACACTCCAGCATAGACGGCTCAAGTGAAGACCTTTATGTTTATCTCCTCTTTGACTATCTCTTCGTTTTATTGCTCAGCCTTTTAACTAGACCCTCCCCTTCACAATGAACAGAGACATCAAAAACAGATTATTTCTCCCTTTTGCTTCATTCAGAAACTAATCGTCCTGTATGACTCCACCTGGCTCCAACAACTCCACCTGCAGAACACAACCACTTTAGTCTGCAAAGAATAGATAAGGAATGTCATATTTTCTTCCCCCCACAATCACTCTGATAATGAAGCATTGATGCAACACGGATAAACTTTCACGGTTCTCTCTGAAGATTTGTTTCCAGCCTCGGAGGAGCGGCTGATAAACAACAGGATGCTAACTGTTTGGCAAAGCGCGGACTGAATAATAAACCGAGAAAGCCAAAGACAAGGACAGAAACCAAGGGGAAGAAGTCATGGGACTGGGCTGAAATCAATTTGGGTTTGAACAAAACCCATTCTTTCTTAGGATCTTTTTCTTACTTAAAAGTAAACCTTTTAATGTGTCTAACAGGTTATCTTCTATATTGCCCTGTATCTAACCTTGTTGCCATGTGTCTTCAGTGTTTTCTTAGTCTCTTTGGAGATCGTTTCATGCTGACCAAGCAGTTCCAAGCTTGCTCAGCATGAATGTAAGAAATGCAGATTGTTATGCAGATTTCATGAGAAATTCATTTAACTTCTTTAGCAATCAGCTTCAGACTTGAAAGAAATCAGTTTGGGTGAGACGTGGTCACACCACTGAAATCCAGATGGGGGCACTGTTGTCACTGTCTGTCTACAAGTCTGTACTGTGTTACTTTCAGTCCAGCCACAAGCACTTATTGTTTTTGGGGATTTTTTTCTTTAGTAAAATAACAGACACGTTTCTGTTTAATTGGATGCTACAAGCTTGTGATGCCGACACAAGTTCAGAAACAAAGTGTTACATAAATGTTACATTATCCACAGTCAGACTTCGTTGAGGAATTTGTTCTTAAACTCTGGGTTTTTATCTGTAAAATGAATGGTAAAAATTGCAATGCAGAAAGTGTATAAATCTGTTATTTGTACGTAAAATTAGAATTGAACCGCACAAAGCACCTTGCAAAAGTATTCACTCCCACATTTTGTGATTTCATAAAAATCTAACTTGTATTAGTGGGTTTATTGGAGACTTATTTAACAGACCAATACAAAACTAAATACAACTGTGAAGTGAAAGAAAAAGAATGGGAGATTTTTTTATTGTTTATTTGTTACAAGTAACAGACAATGAGCACTAGTGCCAGGACTGAGATAAGAAAACATATATCGTTTATATTTATATACGTTGCTGCAATGATTTTTAATGACTTATCGCATGAACAAGCTTATTCATGTGTGA
The DNA here is from genome assembly GCA_903067095.1 of Girardinus metallicus. NCBI lineage: Eukaryota > Metazoa > Chordata > Actinopteri > Cyprinodontiformes > Poeciliidae > Girardinus > Girardinus metallicus. The sequence goes on from CAEGAE010037722.1 coordinate 22,876, forward strand.
TGTTAACTTCATTAATTCAATGGAAACATCACATATACGAAATTGCACTTTTATTTTTGACATCAGTAGAAAATGGACATTTGTAATGGAAACGCAGCTACTGCTCTTTAGAACTTTTAAAACCTTTAAGACAATATGCACATGTGGGTCACTCACCTAAACATGACAGTTTTAGCAGTTTTGCTTTTTTCTTAACTGCATTTAATTTCCACAACAGAATCTCAAAAAAAGTTCTTCTGTTTTAAACTTACATCACTAGTTGAAAATTGTGCTTTTTCTCTTTACTGCATATTCCATAAGAATCAAAATCGGACAGAGGTAAATGTATCCATTTTTAGTTCTCCTGAGGGCAAAAATGGCTCTTTGGATTGTAAAGGTTGCAGACCCCTTATCTAAACCATTCAGTTACAGCTGTGGCTGAATGTTTGGGGTCATTGTCCTGTTCAAGTTGTTTTCTTGTGGGATTGCCATGGTTTTAGCTCCATCCATCGTCACATGGACATATTTCATCAGGGGGAACACATTTCATCGAGGGAAAAGGTCATTTTCTTCAGTGCGTTATGCAGTGTTAGTTTTCCACCACCACGTTTGGCCGGAAACTGCCAACAAGACTTTGTATAATTTTGTTTGAAGCATGACTTTCTCCTTAATTTGTTGCATTACTGTATGCTGGCATTTCACATAAAATTCAAGTAAAACACATTTATGTTTGTAGTAGTAACAGGGTAAAATATGAGAAAATTCAAGGAGTTTTCAGGGAGAAAACTCCTTGTAAAAAATGTTTATTTCAAGGCATCGTAAATTGAAAGACAAGAAAATATTATCAGGCTACTAAAATAACTGACAGCCCAATCTTATGCAGGAGATGTAATTCCTGCAGGAATAAAGTTCTTAAAGGAAGTGTGTTAAATCACTGAGTTTATATTTTGCAGTTATTCTTAGTAATGCAACAGATAAAAGCACACAAGGGGATGATAATCAGGCAACTAACGTAGAAAGATAACAGAATCAATATCATCATTAGATGTATCATTAACCTTTGTTTTATCCTGCTGAAGTTACTAGTTTAAAGCATTTTACAGGCGTTTATCAGTGCTACACGAGGTCATAGTAGTAGATTCATTTGGATTTTAATAGTCACCACTAATTACATTTTCATTCATTTATTTTGGACTTGAGCCATAGGTTGATTGAATCTTGAGTTTGTTGTGTAAATTATGAGTTTTGTGTCTGTGTGCTGATCAGACCCACAGGTCCATCCGATTCTCTGGGGAACACTGAGGTGTTTGGTCCTGGGATGTCAGCAGTAGATCTTTAGATCTAGTATAAACTGGAATGTCTGAAAATGTTTGTGACTTTTGTTACAAATAAGAATCTAAAAAAAAAAAAAAAAACTGTAAAACTCAATAAAAATATCTTTAACTGCATATGCAGGTGTTAGTTGTTTGGAGTACAGCGAATCACTCTGATTCAACTATATACAAACTTTTTATTCTATGGAAGGCAGCTCCAAATTATCCACAGAAAACCTGCCTATTTGTAGATACCTCAAACATTCATCAACAAAATTACCAAACTATCATTTTGCTACAATTTCTTTTTTGAGTTATGCCTCTACCAGTTTTGCACATCTAAAGATTGAAGGTTTTACCCTTTATGTACAAAACAGCTTAAGAACACGAGTTTTCTTTTATATAATTACTAGTGAGACATGATGAATATGTTTTCAACCCTGAGTCAATGCTTTGTAGAATCTGCTGTTATGACTGCATAACACAACTGCAAATCTTTTGGGGTTTGTCTCTACTGGCTGTACACATCCAGAAGTTGAATGTTTTGCCAGTCATCTTTTGCAGAATAATTTTTGCTAGGTCAAATTGGATGGGGAGCATCTGTGAGCAGTGATTTTATTATCTATAAATCTTTCAGCTGGTGTATATCTGTAGTTTGTCTGGACAATTTTAGCACATCAACATGCTTTTACAATTGTAGCTGCAGTGATTACATTTAGGGTTGCTGTCTTGATAGAAGGCGAGCTTCTGCTCCAGGTTCAGTTCTTATAAAAGTTACACAGGTTTCCATGTACGATTCCTCATGACTCCATCAATCTTCTCATCAACTCTGACTGATGGTGTGACTAATGGTGCTGAGTTAACCGTTTCTACCATCAACAGCTTTTGTGTGCACTCTAAACACTTCCACTTTGTTTTATTTTGTCCCTGTCGTTCAAAAATACTCTCCTAGCTTGCTTTCAACAATGATTGCCACTCTTCTTGAAAGGGCGGGTTTGTGGTGTGCACCAAGTGGAGTCATGTTGACAGATTGTCCGACTTGAGTTGTTTGCGATTATGTGCTACTTTGTCTTAGTCTGTCATATTCAATCCCAGTAAGTTGCACCTTGAGGTTTGTGGTTAGCAAGTGACAAAATGTGCAAAAAAGGTTCAAAGGGTATAATTACTTTTGCAAAGCACTGCAAGTGAGGACACTTGGGGGAGCAAATTAAGAATAGAGCTTTAAATGTTGCTGCTGCATATTTGCTTTCAGAAACATTACTGAGAAGCAAGCTTTCCTCTTGTGTATGTCTCTACCATTAGTACTACAGTAAAAAAAAAAATCTCCTCCTCTGCTTACTGAACCTGCATACTGAACCTGCATACTGAACTTGCATACTGAACTTGAATCCACAGAGTATCAGGTGGAGGCAGTCGTCCAAATTTTGGATTCAGTGTTTTACACCAGCAGAGGAACAAGGATAAACAGTAAAATTAGAGCCGAACAACAATTGCAGAGGACACAGTAATTCTATCTGGCTCAATCTCATGATCCAAAACCCCCAGACATTTGATTTTAATCAGACACCTGGGAGCTGCATCCATCCCATTTCATCAGCGCCAATCAATCCTGCATCAATGAATACAGCGAGGTGGGAAATCTGGTTACATGATATGTTATTACCAGAAGGAACAATTTCATCTCAGGTTGGTTTTGTTTCACTGTTTCTTTTTGTGTCAGGCAACATAAGAATTTATAGCCAGAATAGTAAAACAACACTCATTTAATAGCACATATTAAAGTTGTGGCATTAAAAAAAAAAAAATCAGCACAAGACTTTCCTTTTATCTCGGGAAGTTATTTCTGCTAGAATGTCTTGTCATATGGTCTGGAACTTCAGTAAAGCGCCGCGTTCGTCCTGGCACCTAGTGCTGGCGAGTGTTGGGATGATTCTGGTATCAGTGATGCTGAGGGTGCTGCAGGAGGCGAGTCTTTGTCTGCACTGGGTAGGCTCAGCTCCAGCTGGCTCCTGCTATGTGTTTACATGCAAAAGTCAGTGGGTCCCTCAGCACATGGAGCAATGGTAGGGGCAGCAGCTGGTTGATTGATTGGGATGCAGAAGAAGCCCTCCCCTTCACCAGCCCACCTCTCTTTTTTTTAAACTCAGGGAGCACATGAGCCCCTCCTGCCACCCCCCTTTACTTAAAACCCTGATCTCCTTTACTGACAAAAGTGCATGCTTTCACACAACAATGTTACAAAAAAGCTTTCAAGAATGAATGTGCGGCTACCTAAATAAATTGCTCTCACGTTTTGTATAGCTTCTTGTTCAGAGCTCCTAAACATCGCTACCGCACATCCCTCCACACTGGGTTCATTGGGGGGCAACGCATTAGTAGTCTTCACAGACACCCATCCGGACCGTTCTCGACTCTTTATTTTGCTCCAGCACATGCAGAATCCTAGTACTAGATGACCCCTTTCCAGTCACCCCCACTGCGGACAGCCATGGGGCTGAGATGCATTTGTTGTAACAAATTTCCAAGTGCATTTCTAGCCGGCAGCGTGTCTGCTACGAACGGGTCCCCCAAGGGCGAGAGGAAGGCATGGAGTCCAACAAAAAGAGAAAGGCGTGTATGCGTTTGTGTGCGTGTTGGCGTGTACGTGTGTGTGTCACCAACAGTTTCTCTGGACTCCAGCGGACTTCCAGCCAGCCACTGTCTGGTAAACGGGCGCGTGCGTGAGGGGGATACGTGTGCGGCCAAGCGTGTATGTGTGTGTAGTGTGAGGATAGGAAAGCAGCACACACGCACACGCACACGCTTAACATTCGCTCGCAACATGGCGTTGAAGCGCCGAGAGACACGACAGCTCTGCCCCGACTAATGCGGTGGTTCTGCGCGGAAAGCCCGGGGACCGCTGCCCGACAGAGACCCGAACCTCCACAGAGACTCCGTTACGCACCGCCGTGGACAATAACGGATTCTAGCGTGTGCATGTCGCCGTGAGAGCTTGAAACTACGGTGTATGTGATTGTATACAGGCGCACGCTTCTACCCCGCTGGTGGAAATCAAAGGCTGTACATGGCGGTGGAGAGTATTATTTGGCTGTTCTGTCTTCTTTCGCTGTATTGGGGTCCCACCAAGCAAGGTAATGGTCCTTTTTTAGTAATCATGAGCGGGGTGAGGGGGGGGGGTTGTTTGTATGTGTGTTTGTTTCGGCGGGGTGAACTGGCCGCTCAGATTACATAGGAGTCCAGTCGGCACCGAAGTCGGCTGCCAAACAGACAAGACAGAGCTGCTGGGGGGAAATTTGCACCTTGCGCCTTGCTGCGTCTCCTCAGTATTCCGCCGTCACCTCACATGGCCTCTGTTCTTGTTTATGAGATGGGGGGGGGGGGTTGTATCGGTGCTTCGGTTGCCTCCCAGCAAAGAAGGCGCCCGTAGGACTCCGGGGTTGTCAAGTTGCAGAAGACCCGAATGTTAACACACTGGGGCTGCCACGGCCGGCGCATTGAGCTGAACAGGGAAAGTTTGGTGGCTCAGTGTGAAAACAAGTGAGTTCTGGCTTTCTGTCCACCATCTCTCCCGACCCCCCAAAAACAGAAGGAGAAAAAAAAAAGGCGCAACATTACATCTTTTTAATCCACGCCAAAAAACGCAAAAGGTCTGAAAATGATAAAATAAAACGATGAATATATTTTCTCTCCCGACCCCATTAAGGGACAAGGGTGAACAGAAAATGGATGGATGGATGAATATATATTCTGATTTGCTTTTATTTAAGACGTAAAAGCAACAGTTTAGTTTTCTACGCCTGCAGAAATAATGTCTGCTCCTTGATTATTCCAGTTAGAATAACGGTGTAACATTTATTTATTGTTTATGGTAATTTAATAAGTGAGTTATAGAATAATTCATTTAAATTTAATTAGAATTTGGTTGTAGTTTTCCAGTGCTTATTGAGAGGAATGTTAGAACTGTTTGCCAGTATGAGCAATATACTGTTAAACTCACTGTTTTTCTGAGTTAAAAAGAACTACATAGTTTACAGGTATGGAGTTCAGTAAACTGGGGTTTATGTATAACTAAACCAAAGTTTTCCTTATTGGGACAGACCTGCACGCTATCATATTTACAGATTCACTAACCTGTCAAAGAAGGAGATTTAGAGCTACATTTACAGCAACATTGTTTCCCAAAGCAACAAAAGCATAGTCCAATTTTTTTTAATGTCAGCAACTTTCTAAATGTGTCTCATTCAAATGTCTGTAATTCTAATGAATTCAAGAAAGTAATAATTTGATTTTGTAAAGAAAATACTTGATCAGATAATAGATGAGACAGATTAAATTGCAAAAACTCTTAATCTTGAGTGCTTGAACTATTTTAAATGTCATTTACAGCAGTGATACAGTTATAGTGTGTTATAATGATTGACTTTTAATGACTGACTAATTTCTACATAAAACAATCAGATGACAGGACTTAACAGACAGAAAACCCCAGCAGACACTCACACCGTGTTTATGCTTAGCAAATCTGCATGTGTTAACTGTCAATGTAATCTAATCTTGTTAAGTTATACCATCTAGAGGACACACACTATTAATAATAATGGAGTCTATGCGGAGCAAAGAGACATTCATGAGCTCGGTGAAAACAGTTACTTTATTTTAGACCTGGCATGTTCCTTTTCCTCCCAATTTGGCCCCCATTCACCATTCAGCTGGTAAATTTATCTAAGGATAAATATAAGTTCAGATGAAAAACTGAAGTTTGCATCAGATTGGACACTTCTAGATCTGTAATTAAATGGCTGAAAAAAAGCCTTTCAAACAAGAAGCTGCTAAGAAGCTATAAATCATCAAGTTGGACAGAAGAGTGGTAGTTTCATAGGTTGATGGAGGACAACTTTTTACAGCACATCATATTTTATATGTGTTTTGGGTTTAAAGGGCATGAAACTCATCTATACTAGGAATTTTGCTTGTGTCTGAATAGATGTAGTAGTCATAGATAGACAGGTAGATATCTAAGCCTGATTTGCTCAAAGTGTCAGATGGTTGGATGAAATATATAGTTTATGGTACCATACATATGAGGCTTTATGCGATTTAAATTGAAAAAGTGTCTATGTTCCACTACATACTGCAAGTTTTGCTGCCGTGTTAAAATATGTCTTTAAACAACCTTTATTCACATTCAGCAACTGTTGCTGTCCAGACATTGTTTCGCACCTTGTGCTGCTTCACCTTGAGCCTCTTTCGTTATGTGTTGGTATCAGTAATTGCAAAAAAAACAGGGACAATGTGCAAGAATTGATGTGGAAGTGAAAAAGGCTGAGTCATGATTGGGGGAAAGAAGGAGACTGAATGTGTTCTTTGTTAACTTTAATCTGATAAGTGAATAGAGGGCCATGGATAACCATGCACTATGGGCCCCAAGTAAGTTAGAATAAAATCCCCCCCCCCATTGAGATCCTCCTTACATGAGTTGATTCCACAATAGAGGCCATCACACCTAGAACCAGAAATCTAGTATGTAGGTTGTCTATTGTGATTTCATCAAATAAGTCTACAGAAATGCGTATGGTTTGTTCAATATCTACGCTTTAATTCTTTGAAATGTTTAGCTTGTGATCAACTAAATAATGTTTGTATTCAGTAGCTTAACATTAACTGAATTCTTGGTAATGAAATGATCCTTCTTATTTTATGCATACTTTAGCTAACAAGCTAGCTTTTACTGTTTGACAGATAATTGGAAAGCTAGTATACTATAATTATTATCTGGTAATAAACATTATTTCTTTGGAATATTCTGTTTAAAGCCACATGCAACTGCATTGGATTCTTAAATAAGAGAGATAAAATGGAGGAAAAAAGGTTGAGTTGAATATTCCATAATTTATTGTCTTACAGTCCAGCGATGAGTGTTCATTGCATCAAAACAGATCGTGAAACATATTTACTGTGTGTTTAAAATACCATTAATGTCTATAGCAACTGTTAGCAGGTGGTCCATTCATACATCTACTGTGTTCTCCTTATCTGAAATTGGGTCGTAGGAATAACAGGTCCAGGAGGGAAACCCAGCTTTTCCTTTCCCCAGTGACACTCTCCAACCCATTCAAGAGATTTCTGAGTTGTTCCCAGGCCAGATGAGATATGTAGTCCCTCCAGTATTTTGTATGTTCAGGAGGTCCAGTATTTTCTTCACTGGAAATACTGGACCGCTCTCAGTCAAGAGCGGTTTTCTGAAATGAAAACTATGGAAGCCAACAGTGTCAATCCGGACTGATCACCTTGGGATACTATTGTAATTATTTACCCTCTTATGCTATCCCAAGCTTATTAATTTTGAATGAAGCTCTGCGAGACACCATTTTCATATTTTTCACTTGTTTCAAATGTGTCTTAAAGTCTTCAGAAACCAATCCAAAGAAAAGAGCCTCCGGACAATCCAAAAGCAATTATCAGTGATGGTTCAGAGTGCAATAATTGTTGGAATAAATGTTCAAAGTCTTCTGAACTCCTGTAAATTTTTTATTATTTGGAACTCAGCTTTTTGAATTACATACAGGTGGGCACACTGTAATTAGTAAATCCACGGATCAGATGCACATACAAATGCCTCACACAATAATTATTATAGAAACAAAAAGGGCCCATAAATCTGTGAGGTTTTGTGCTTTAAAATCTGTTCACAAAAACTTAGAAATAATAAATATTTAACACAAAAAAAAATGAACACAACACTGCTAAGAAATCTACCAAAGACGATCATAACAGAACCAAACTCAGTGACCAATCTATGTCCTCGGAGCAGGTTGGCATTAAGATAAATATAATGCCTCAGCATGGATGGGCTGATGTGAGTCTTAGTTATTTGCCCTGGTTTTGAGAAGACATACTGCCAATCAAAACAAGGTTCTGATCAGGGCAGAGCCACTGAGAGTGAGAGCTGAGCAGTGGATGGGAGTCAACTCTTTTGATTCCCTACAAAACCCATCACTGTTCCATGTGGAGTAGAGTGAGAATGAGTGAAGTGTAAGGTTTCCCCCAGAAAACTTGCTAAGCCTGGTGGTTGGGGTGCTCGGGCAATCATTCATACAGTGGTCTGTTGTGTTTTTGAGTTAAAAAAATGTTTAAAGTTGACAGGAAATTTGAAAATATCACTTGACAACTATGTGTTATTGAAAGATTGGAAGGTTAATACCAGATCACCAACTATAAAGTCTTAAAAAGTGCTAACATTTTTAAAAGACTTAAATAAATAAGTGATTCTTAGCCTTGTGTAAGCACAAGTAAAGCCTGTAGGCCCACCAGGCTTATAATACACTGGGTAAAACCTTGAAGAGGGTTCCTGCAGGGCGCGATCTGATCTCCAAATTATGCCCCGCCTCTTCTGTGACACTCTCACACATACAAAAGGTGAGTCCCTCTCTCAAACATAAAAAATGTCTTTCACATACAAAATATTAGTCTATATTTTATTAGTTTATATGTGCAATCTTAGTCTTTTATGTATGCGTGAGAGAAAAAAAATAGTATGCGTGTGTAATATTTTAGTAGTGTATATGTGTAATTTTAACATTTTGTGTGTGTGTTAGAGAAAAATTGGATGCGTGTGTGATAATTTATTAGTGTGTATGCACAATTTAGTATTTTGTATGCGTGTGAGAGAAAAATTGTATGCCTGTGTGATATTTTATTAGTGTGTATGCGCTAGTTTAGTATATTTTGTATGCGTGTGAGAGAAAAATTGTATGAATGTGTGATATTTTAGTAGTTTATATGCTCAATTTTTGTATTTTGTGTGTGTGAGAGAGAACAATTGTATGTGTGTATGATATTTTAGTAGAGTGTATGCACAATTTTAGTGTTTTGTGTGTGCATTAGTTTTTAGTAGTGTGTGAGAGACAAAACATATTTTTCGTCCTAAACGGCCCCTCATATTAATGGGTGCTGGGCAAATTTGAGGTCAAGGGCTATTCCTACATGCACAAAGAATATGTATTTGTCCACTCCAAGTATCAAATGGAAATATGTGCGCTACACTTAACACAACACAAGCAAATGAATTTAACAAAAGTCTAGACAGCTCTTTGTTCTCCCTGTGTTTAGTCAAACAGTTCTGCATCTATTAAAAAAGATAATTATCTACAGTTATGCAAGGGTTTATGAGAAACTGAATTGGATTTTCAGACTAATGAGTCACAGGTAGTGACTGAACACTGACCTGAAAAACACACCATTTTTATTAGGCATGACTGCATGACTTTTAAAAACTCACATTTATCTTATTCCTGGGCGCTAGCTATTTTTTTTTTTTTTTTTTATGTGTTTCTGCTTTGTCCAGCTTAAAACCCCCAACTCCCACTTTGGCAATACACCCATCCTCCCCCCGGTACAATTCCACAGAAGCAGCAGAGTGTGATATGCCTTGATGAAACTTAAATGTACATTCATCTTTTCCACTGGTCTCGTCATGGTGCATTCGTCAAGCTGCGTTTTCCTCTTAGAATAATAGAGCATGTATGAGTTCTAGACAGAACATTGACTGCAAGTACATTTCAATTAGTTTGTCTCATAGATTAGAAACCTGTAGTTATTCAGCAGTGGCACTTTTTTATTGCAAGATTTTATAATGTGTTGACATCATTATCTGAAGTTCTAACAAAATGTCAGTGACAAGCTTTTCTCAGATACAAATTAGACATAACGACCTCACTGTTTTAATTCTAAATCATTCTTTAATGGGCTTTTGGTGGATTGACATTCTCACGGTACGATAACTTTTAGTAAAAATACACAGTACTGTATTTTGCAATTTAACGTTTTAAACAAAAAATTACATGAACCGATTGTCTTTATTTCTCACAAAAGCAACAATAATTCCTACTGCTGAAAAAATAATATTAATTCCTCCAGCTATATTCTTAGAAATCACCTTGATTTATTGCTACTTTGATTTTGATATACAACCTGAAGCAAAATTATACAGTTGAACAAATGTATTGTCATTTAAGTAGTATTTTTAACCATCCTTCGTTGACTGTGGCTCAATGGGAAGAGTGGTCATCTTAAAATAAGATAGTTGTGGGTTTAATTCCAGCTTCCTCCCCTGTAAAATGCCGACCTCTTCTTAAACAAGACACTTAGTGTGTGACTGGGTGAATGCAGCTCGAGTGTGGTCATAAAAGGGCTATCTAATTTCACTTCATCTACCTATTAGCTGTAAGGGCTTCTTGTATAGAAAAGTACCCTGTTTGTTCTTCTGCCCTTCATTAAATAACACAAAAATAAAAAGCAAATTACTTGGATTTTAAGCTAAGTAGTTGGGGAACTAGCCTGCAGTCAGCTGCTTTACAAGCAAGCTGATTATAAGTTACCATGTGTAGGTTTGGAACACTTTAAGTACCCAGCCAGAATGATACTTGAGACGCTATTGGTTGGTGTTAGCATTATGGCAGCCAATCCGAGAGCACCATTCATTTTTACTTGACACTGATTGACAGCAGGACATAAGGAACTGTAGATGATTTTATCTTCTCCTGTAGTAGTAAGAGATCCCCTACTGTGTGTATTAATGCATATTAAGGTATAAATGGTGATATTAAAACAGGCAGTTATAAGCATTTTCTGAAGGCATTTCAAGTGTTAGGATTTCATTTATTTGCAGATGGCTGCATATAGCACAAACTAGTGTACTATTTAAAATAATGTATTTGATCATCAGAAAACCTATTATCTAGATCAAAGAACCACCATGCTACTTGTCATTTATTTGTCGCAGTCGTTGAAGTGGAGGAAAAAAAAAATGGTCGAAAAAGAAATCAGCTATTAAAAGTTTATCTGTGCATTCAAGCTTAATTCTGATTTTCCTGCACAGAAGCTTTTAGATCCGTTTGCTTAGCAATTTATGCTTATGCAATTTATGCTTAGCACATTTTACAAGCCAAAGTGGTGATTCACTCTAATGTGACATTGACCAGATGGGGAAAAAAATACTACATGTGGAATGCTTGATCAGTCAGAGAATATGAATGCCGCACACTCAACTTTAAGGTTTTAGGTGATTATCAAAGTAATAGTTCCCCATCAGGGCCGTTTGTCATGATAAAAATGTTTCCTGCACACCTTTGATCAGACTCTGGTGACTGAAGTGGAAACTTGAACCTTCAAATAGGTACTTCATAAATCTTTTGGTGGTATCGCAGTAAAACGCTTAGTACGATTTCTTTAATGGGGTCTCTGTGGAGCGTCACGGGTGATAATATAAAACTGAAACAAGCACAAGAACACTTTGAACTTGTACGGGGAAAAATGATTAATAGGGTACTATATTTTAAAATAAGACACTAAATCACCCTAAAACTCACATTTTTATAACATAACTTTAATTATGAATTTCTCATTTTGAGAGTGTTGTAGGGTGGCTGTAAATATAATTGAAATAGTAAGTACCTTGAAGAAATATATCCTTGTTGTTGCCAGGTTTGAGTAATTAACCCTTCTGCAAAGTATGTGATAAATATTTTTGTAAAGCTAGCAATAAAATGTAGACAATAAAAATCTTAGTCACCTTGATAGAAATGAGTAGAAAGTGTTTTTGAGACAGAAAATTTATTACACAGCAGTGCTGCGTTCAAAGTCCATTTTCTAACTTAAAGCACATGGCAGTAAAGTTGCACTAAAAAGCGGGGAGACATTTTGGGGTTGACAATCTGTCAGAGAAGACCCATTTTACTTACCCACTCATTTCACACGTTTCATTGCAGCTCATTTGGTCTGTAACCTAATCTTTAAAGTATTTCCCCTACAACTTTTAAATTGGCACTGTAATTATATCTAAAAAAGAAACTCATCTATGGGTATTTCCTTGTTGTTTGGTAATTGCTAATACCAACTTCTGAAAAAATACATATATTGTTTATGTTTAATATTTTTAGAGTCTGGGACATTTAACATTTAAACATTTCTGCAAGATAATTTAGTCATATTTAGTAAGTTAGAATATCATTGAGATGTTCTTTTATTTCAGAAACTTGATTCACAAAGTGAAAGACATTATATAGATTAGTTACACACAGACTGATGTTTTCAAGCCTTTTTTTTCTAATAATTATGGCAATTGTCTGTCGTACATTTAATGAAAATATATTTAAAATTAAAGTATCACATTAGATCATCTGAAACATTTTTAAATCAGAAATGTGGGCTTTGTGAAAAATATGTTTAATACCTTAAAGTTTATTTTCAAAGGGAACTTTTAATCTGGCAAATGAGCCTCATCTAAATGAATATTCTTGTTTATTAATAATGACTGTGTGTTGCACTTCGGATGAGTAGAGAGTACCATAGATGCATCTTTCATTCAAATTTCTTTAAAATTATTTTGGAACAAATATATATGATATTTGTTCCAAATATCATATATAAACATATATGCAGTATGTTTCCCAAATCAACAGCTGGAAATATAGTCTTTCTTCTCTACAGATGGTTAGGATGTTCATTTGCATCAAGAATACAGCGCAATCCAGTCAAGTGTGCTGACATTTTTTCAAGCAAATATATAAAATATAAAATATCAGTGGTAAGATGTGGTGACTCATTTTTGTAGTTGCAGCATTTCTTCTCCTGGATGCTGGATCAAGATGTTGGAAACAGCAATGGCAGCCTATAGGCAAGATTTGGCTAAAGCTACAAGCAATCATGCCCATGTTTGGGCAGTCATAAATGAATGCATTCTTCTTAAGACAAGAAATTGTCTTTGCCTTACACTGACTACTGCTGTACCTGCTACCACAAGTATCTCACTAAGCATCTAAAATGAATGATGTATGCAACTTTCACACCAATAATTACAGAGCCCCCACAGAAAGCTTGAAACAGATGGTGGAGGTGCAGAAGCATCCCAGTCATTTCAGAAAGTACTGTGGATTGTGACAAAGCGTCCTTTTGCATATAGAATAGAATCATAAGTATAATGATTTACCGACGAGGGAACATCTAGTTGGCAAGCTTGTTAGCTTAATGTTTTCCATAACACATGAATTAGGTCCTCTGTATTTGCTACGATGCAGCACTGATTGAATGTCGTTAGAGATCCATGAGTTGAATTGTTGAATTAGTCTGAAGTAGGCCTTGGGCTTAAGATTTTAAAGAAGCTTCAAAGTTTGTTTTATAAGTTTTGTTCAAATTAACTGAAAAGCTTTTGCTCTAAATATGTTAAATTTGTTTTCTAGAGAAGCTATATTCAAGATTAGTTTGAGCTGTTTATGTACTTGAAATAGGAGTACTAGTTAGATGTTTTAGTACTTCTAGTGACCCTCCACAACGTAAGGGATTCATTTGTTTCATTGTCTCTCAAAAAGCTGTCATTTTTGTTTTCTCTCAAATGCTGCATCTGTCAATTTGTAAGATTGTTGCTGACAAAACCTTGACAGGCAGATGTAAACCCTTGAGTGATTAAAGTACTAAACATTTTCATTGTAAATAGATGCAAAGCGCCCGTGGAAGGACTTTCATGGCAGTTCTGATGTAAATTCAAACACTCTCTGGCGGGAGATGTTATTCTCTCGAAGATGGTGCATTTTAAAATGTGAGCATAAAAAGAGATTCTCCTTTCACATCTATTTCTCCTCCTCAACAAATAAGTTTATTCATTTTTGTTTTAATTTCAGCGATGCAAATATTCGTAGTGTTGCTGAGAAATTTTGATCTCTCTTTTACATTTCTGACACAAATGCTGATGTCTTGAGACTTTTAACAATAGAACAGGCTGTTTAGAAAACAGCTAATGGAACATGGCAAATTCAGCTTCTGTTTGTTTGGGTGCGTGTGTGTGCGTGCGTGTGTGTGCGTGTGTGTGCGTGTGTATGCGTTTGGTTAGGCAATGCAATGTTCCCAGTGTTCCTCCTTGCTTGTCTGGGAGCTTGAGTGTATTAACTGTGATTTGTGACTGCATCTTTATCCATTCCCCAGAGAGTCGATACTAATTTAGGATGCATACTATTGAAAAACGCCCTGGGTTAAGTTATATTTATGGAATGAATATGTTGATTTTTTATTTTTTTTTAATATCACCTTGTGCTGTAGCAATTACAGCTTTAAGTAGTCAGTGTGACGGTGAAGGTTAGTGCATGTTTTTAATCGGTTGTTGGTGACAGTGGCTCTTGAAATGTCTGAGCATATGGCTCTGTTTGCCAGTTTTATTTCTGTAAACATCACAATGCATCGATGTGTTCATGGTGAACATCCATCAGTTCATAAGAAAAAGCAGAGACTTCTGGTCACCTGTATTTCGTCATGGACATTTAATATCAATACTAAGGATTCTGAAAATTCAAGTCATAAAGATAAGCATTACAATCTGGAGAAAAATCATTTTTTAAAGTTTTACAGTAAAATATAATAAAACAAACTTGTTTTTTTGGTGTCTGGTATTACAACACCTTCACTCACTTAAAATGCCTAATATCACACACAGCACAAAAGGACTGGCATATTGACTTATATGTGTCTTGAGGGTGACAGTTAGAGGGTTTTAAATCAGTTTTGGCCAAAATTGGAGTAGGCAAGTCAAACTTTTTAGAGACCAGTGATTGGCCACAAAACTTCAATCAGTTCACCATTATTACAAAGTATTTTAAAGGAGATCTGTCCAGTCCAAATGTCAGATATTTAGTTTAAAGTTCTCCTGACTGTTGACGTGACAGTGAGCACCACGTTGGAACTGAAAGAGTTTTGTGAGGTTAATAATTTTCAGAAAGAAAATTACAAAGTGTCCAGCAAGGGATTGAAAGCGGTCCCAAAAGCATTTGAAATGAATCACTCATTTCACTGTAGACAGTGGTATACAAGACTACTACAAAACCACCGCCGACCTGCCTGCCCAAGTCTGTCCATCCAAACAAACGCACCCTGAAAAAAGACTTCAAGCTGCAACTAGCACTTATAAAAAAATCACACAGTTGAACGTAAGGAGTGTGACAATTTTCCTCAGAGCGATTTCAGAGAGTGGTAGATGGCTTCAAGAAGTGTCTCTTTGAAGTTAGTTTAGCCAAAAGGGGGCAACACTAGTTATCAGGGGTCAGTGGGTCCTAAAGATAGATGTAGCAGAGTATCCCAATGTTTTCCTCTTGTCTTCTCCTCCACTCCCTTGGACCTGTTGACCAATATCTGGACGTAGTCTTTCCTCATAACATGTCCATTCGGACCCCACTCGTACAATTGGTGTTGACACAATTTTATCTCCCCAAAAGCAAGAGTAAAAATATGTAATTATCTGATTTTATCTCAACACAATAAGCACCAAGACAGATTCTTTAGAAAAAAAGTAGGAGCATAATTTATAGCAACTGCTTAGGTTTTTAGTGAACTATATTTAAAGTTGACAATAAACTGTTCTTGTGCAAGGTCTTCGAGTTAAGTGTGCCACTATAATCCAGACGAGTCATTTTAAAGTTGAATAGTAGATTAATAACCATCATTTTATTATAATAATATCTCTGTCAGACTTTTCTGACATAATTTTGTGGCAGGTATGTGTCTCTCATTGTTCAATGTGGCAGGAGTTGAAACTTGCACAATGTAACGTGCCATGCAATGTGTGCCTATATCATTATGGTTGTGGAGGTCCGAAACGCAAGCAGGAAGTAGCCAAGATAATAAATAATTTTTGAGTTATTGAAATAAACTCAAACCTAAGGAAAATAAAATGGGAATTGTATCCTACGTAGGACTCAGGACATGATAGCAGAAATTCAACAGGTGGATTTGGCAAATAATTGAAAGTGGGAGGGTTTTTAGAGAAGTTTTCAGTTAAGAGGGAAACCAAGACACTGACCAATACAAAGTACAATGGATGACAGTGCTGAACTTTGGTTTCTAACCCTTTTTTTTCTTCAGTTACCAGAAAGACTCTCCATCCATCTGTAAAAGTACAGAAATGTTAAGATTTCTCTAATACAAATGTTTTTGATTCATCTCATTGACCTGAAGAGATGAAACCTGATTGAATTTTGCTGCTGCTGCTTTGACTTTGTTGTACTTCAATGCCAATGAAGAGAGAATATATTATTCTTGAGACACATTATTGATTTACAGCACCATCTTACTTCATTAGGTTCTCAGCTTTCTGACATGTTCTGAGTCAAGCATTTAGCGTCCTGTACTTTAGGTTAAAGGCTGTACAGAAATTCCTCTGGCTTCAGAACACAGGTTCAGCGAGTCACATCGGTAAGCTTCCCTCCTTTGTGTCCATCCATCCGTCCGTTTTCTGTTGAGGTATAATCCAGTTCGAGGTCGTGGTACCCGGAGCCCATCCGAGCAGTCGGTGTTTGAAAGGCAGGGTGCAGCATGTTCTTATGAAAGCATTAGCAGCCCTGGCAATATTCACTTGCTAATCGAACCGCAGGTCTCAGTTTCTCCTTGCTGTTTGCTCGGCCCTCTTGAGAGCAGAGTTACTCTGTAGGTGGCCATGCAGGAGGGGCAGCAGTGGGTTATTTGTCGAGGTTTTACCGACGTGTATTCTGTGTGAAGAGGTAGTTCTCTGGCACTTCCTGTTGAGCTCTTCTTTGTAGCCTAATATTTTTCTCTGCAACAAAAAAAAGCAAGTTTTATGGATCTCCTTGACAAATATTTGTGCATTCGTAATGAGTATGCAAATGGTCCTCATTTACATGCAGCATACTATTCAAAGACCATACTACTGCCCTCTGATAGGAAATATCTTGTGAGAATCCCGCTGTGAGCATATGTTAAACTTGATCAGAGCCTCACTGCAGTGCATGATGTCAAATGACTTATGCAGTGTTATGCCTCCTCCTGATCTTGTGTGAAATCTGCGCCCTTGAAGCGTTATATTGATATGCTTCAGCTACATCTTTCAGAAAGGAGCAATGAGATTAAAACAAGTTGTTGCAATTCACATCGCCGTAGTCCATTTTCACGCCAGTTAGTCCAACAACAGCTTCTATCTCATTAAGTGGTGTTGCCGGTTCCTTACTGTAGGATAACCGTGCTGTGAATTTGGATGTTTATATCCGGAACCTGCTGTGTTACTCCCATGTTAGCTTTGTTGCAAGCCTTGTTGACTCTTGCAAGTGCATCTGGCCCTTGACATGGTCATTTGGAGGCCCCATGCAGCTGGGGGGCAGTGCATGTAGGAGAGGAGCTCTGTGATTGGAGGAAGCTCGGCTGGTATGAATGAGCACTGTACACAGAGCAGCAGGCAGGAGAGACTCCAGGGAAATGACCCCCCCTCATTCTCTAGCTCCGCTTTGCCACATCACCCCACATCAGCACAACAAACTATTCCAAGTTAACCAATACAATTGGTGTGAGATGTTTTAATTTAGGGGTACCCTATTCAATATTTCTGAGTATATATTGTCTAAATGAACATAGTTTTAAGACATTTTAAAATTCAATAAAATCAGTTATATTTGAAAGATTTTCTGAAATCATTATACTCATTAATTTATTCAATTAGATTATTTATAACTTGTATATGTACTAGGCAATACTTCTATGTTAATAAATATTTATTGATCAAGTGCAAGAAACAAAATCATCCGCACAATCAAAATTCGGTGTATAAACAAGACAATAATAAAATGCATTTAAATTGTATATATCTAATATTATCTTCCTATTTATGATCGACAAACTGTGATTGGTCAATTGGTAGCGAAAACTCACTTTTCAGTGTCACTGCATTGCAAAACGTGACTTCGCTGATAAAATGTTTACTTCTTTTACATTGTGTACTGTTTTACGAGAGATATGCATTGCCACCTCTGACTCTGAAAATTAAAAGTAGTTACTGTCACAGTCGCTTCAGCCATTCGCTTCTATGCAGCCTTGTGATTAACACAAAATTAAATTTACCTTGAATTGTCCTTTTAGTTGTAAAGAGGGAAAAAAAAAAGAAGCATTCCTTACATTTTAGTTCAGCTCCGACTAAAGAGCAGCCGCGAAGAGACAGCCTTTACAGAGACTATGTGGTTGTAGATTTCACCTTTGCCCAAAATCTTTGAATTATTGTGGGTTTTTTAGGACTGCGATTCTGTTTCTGCCCGTAAGTCGGTGTGAGAAAAACATTGGTGTATCTGTGTGAAAGGAAATGCAGCTGGAATGGCTCACGCTCGACACAGCAGCTGTTACATGGCTGATTGACTAACAGCTTCACTGGGGCTCCTCTCCACAGGATACGGAAAGTTATTGGTTAATAGTTTCAGCTAGAATCACAGTGCTGCATGTTATTATGTTTTGATTATTCGTCACTTTTTTTTTGATCCAGCTAATTGAGTGGGATTTTTTTTTTTTGCCAAGCATTTATTCTTGATTGTTGTACAGTGTCAAATGGCATAAAAATATTACCAAACATATAATAACTCCCCAAGATGAAGTTCCAGTGTCTGATCTAAAATCAGTATCTAGAAAGACGGGCCTTGAAATATCTTGAAAATCCTTAAGGCTTAGACAAAATAATGTATTTTAATACCGTCAATTAGGAATTTCATCTTTAAAATCCTACTTAGAATTATGAAATTATGATAATATGATTGAACTAGTGTTGTAAACAAAAATTGTATAGCTACAGCTGTAAATAGTAATCATAAGTTAATTGACACTGGAAGCTTGACGAGCTGATATTAGCGAGTTAGCCAATCATATAATTGATCGTTTTTTTATTGACCTTTGACCCACTCTTATTACAAAACTGTCAAATCTCAAGAAGAGCAGAAGATGGCTGCCTAGGAGAATTGAAATCGCGCCTCCTCCAGTGGTTTTCAGGTCATCGCTAAGTTGTTTTCTGTCCCTGGAATAATTCCCGAACAGCTGACTTTCCTTTTATGAGGGAGGGGGGAAAAAGTTCAGCGATTTCTTCAACAATCACACGCAGCTGACTGACAAACCGACTAAAGGGCAAAAAGAAATGTGAGCTGCTATCTCTGAAAACTCATCCACACAAGTTTAAATCCCAGCAGTGGTATAATGGGAAGGAAAAAAAAAAGAAAGTCTGGCCCACAGCTAGAGCTGATAAACTAATCAATATTTGTTTTCTGTGAACAGCTAAACATTTAGACAATAGTAGATTAAAACTGTCACTGATATTCTGTTATTGCACAAGCATTTCAACTTTCACGTTGAGACCAAAGAGTTTATCACAGCCCTGCTTGCTTTAGTTATCAAAACTGCGGCTTGAAAATATCGATTCATTCACATGGTGGGCGCTGGGATTTGATTTCTGACCGCAAGCTTTTAAAAGTGGTCGGTTATTTAATTCTTACATTTCACTAATGATCTAGAAAGTGAGAAAAAGAAGCACCTTTGAGACAAAACACAAATTTGCTCTTGATTTGAGACAATGTAATTTTTTGGGGGGGTTTTTTCCAAGAGAAGTGTTATCACTCATGGTACAATTTTAAAAAATATATGGAAGCGCCAATATGTGGTAATAATTGATGTTGATGAATCAATTTAGCATATTTACAAGGCAATGGTACAGATGGTAGCATCTGTGTGTTTATAATTTAGTTATGTCACAGCCATTAATTGACAATCATTATGCACATTATTTTTGAAATAAATATCTACTAAGGTAGAAAGTCTTTCACTTACTCTAATTTTACACCAGATTAACGCTGCCCATTATCGAGGTGCCCAAGATGTTGCCGGATCTCAAGAAATTAGTAAAAGGCGAGACGTTTTGGAGCAGGGTGTACGGTTTTTCATCCCCGGATGGTCACTTGGTCCTTGAATGTGAAATAAATAAAATAAGATTGTATTTTCACAGCAAAAGCAATGCAGTGAGAACGTGGCCGAACGGTATGCTTTCCACATTCTTGATTCCAACGTACATGCGCTATTCGGAACAGGAGCACATTGAATGTGACACGCATACTTTAAAGAAGTAAACAAATTTACTTTCTCCTAACTTTAGGAAGTGGTACAATAGGAGCTGAACTGAATATGAGAGGTTCAACACTTGTAGAGAAATGTGGTGTAAAATTTTAAAAAGTCTGACGGACTGATTTTTACCCAACAGCGCATGGCAATGTTTTTTTTTTCTTTTTGCAAAGAAAACTGTCAGTGTTTTCACTGGCTTATTGGCATGATGAAATGATGGAGGTGAAATAGTTTCACTGTGCGTATCTCTCCAAGCCAAGAACTCCTTTCTACAGGAAGTGTAGACTGATCACTATGATCCCTCAGAAGATTAGCCACTAGCCTTGAACATGGCATGCTTTTTGTTTTTAGGGGTTTTTTTGTAATCGAGAGAGACGGGAATGTTTGAGGCTGACAGATTTCAAATGTTACAGATAAATCTAGTCAGTTGCAACAAACAAGATTCGTTGCAAGTGTTTTGACAAGAATCCACCGCTGAAGTTTTATAAATGGTCAAAATATTTGGGCAATTTTAACTGCAGATCATGTTGCCCGTGTCTTCAGATATTGATTACAAAGCCGGCATACGCGCCTCAATTTAACTTGTGGGTATGTATGGGAGACCCTTCCTGATTTTAGCACAGTCTATTTTGGGAACAGTAGTCCAGAATTGGACCAACGCCAATTCTTAAGGTGTCACATTGTTCATCCCGTCACCCTGCTTAGGGTGGCAGTCGGTGTAAGGTGTACCTAAATGCTTAATGACAGTTTATGGGTGATGTTTTTTTGTTTTTTTTTTGTACTAGTATCAATCTGGCCTCTGCATTGGACTGATTTTAACGGATGAAAGTCGGTGTAGTTTGGCACGATCTGCAACAACAGTGGTTCTTAAAATTCTGTATGTTTATGTGAGTTTGCAGACAGATAAACCTGATAGCATGGCACCAATGTCAAATACCTTCTACAAAAAGGAGTATTGGACTTGTGTGATCCATAAAGCTCAGAGGATGTAAATGATTAAATAAGGGAAAAGATTCCATGGCTTTTCTCTATTTCTTGCTAGCGTGACCAGAACTGCAATTTGAAGCCAGGTAAAAATATTCAGGTGTATTCCACCTGGTTTAATGCCAGTGCATCATTTGTGGTAAAGTAAAAACAAGACTTCTTGTAGCTTTCATTTGCGGGTGGATTTCCTCTTGCCTATCTGCCGTACCAATTAGCATTACCCGACTCTGGAGCAGCTGAAGATATTCTTCCAACTGGGCAGTAAATCTCTGCAGCTCACCAAGACTTACTGTGAGCCTCTTAGCTGTTTCTCTGCGTGATGCGCCCCTAGCTGGCCCTATCGGTTTAGGTGCACGGCCTTGTCTTGGCAGGTTTGCGGCACCTGTGCCATACTCTTCGTTTTCAGATGACGGATTAATCAGTCCTCCATGGGATGTTGGAGGCTCAGGATACTGAGCACTGAAGCTCTGTCCGACTTTTATCCCTGAACTGATAAAAGTCGGAGAGAGCTGTTCTGTGAACTCAGGCGTTCACAGAACAGCTGTATCGAGGCTGAATTTTAAATCACACACACCGACTCTGCTTTCTAATTAGTTGACTTCACGGGGGCAGTTGGTTGCACTGACAAAAGCAGTAGATAAATAAATAAAATATTTTTTTTGCCCATTTTTCTTCTGTATTGCTTTTGTATTTCTGTCTTCTCATGCTTTAGTACTTGTTTTTTGCTCAACCCTGATCTGTTGTGGATCACCTGTGTTTTTTGTTGTTGTGCTCTGCTGCTGTTTGTTGAAACAGCTCAGTTTTCCCAGCAGACACAATTTGTGAAGAAAACTGGCAGAGTGACCACGTCTCACATCCTCTCCTCCTTTCACTGCACCATTACCTCACGTCATGCTTGCTGTTGTTGCGTCAGCGTTACAACATCTGTCAGCGTCGGTCCGCGTTGGCGCATGCGACTCTGCACCGTGTATGTGAACACCTTTGGCTTCAAATCAGCACATACTCCTAGAGCAGACGCACGCGAATATGGAGTCAGATTTGCACGTCTGGTCTTTTAAATCCTGCTGCAGAGGACAGGAGATTGTGTTGAAGCTCTTTCCAGGAAATCTTCATAGCTTTTTCCCTATTGTTTGATTTATTTTGGAATATAATGAGTATAACAGGAAAAGTGGCAAGTTTTATTAATGAAAAGAGTTTTGCAACGTCCCCCTCTTGTTTAATCACGCCTTTATTTCCTCTTCGAGGGCCGATACAAAATCATACTCACCTTTCATTTGATTATTAATAATTTTTAACGTACCTTCGGGAAGCTGGGAAATCGCTGTTAGGATTTTAATGACTTAATGAGACCTAATTACTAGAAATGAGAGAGGATACAAGCAGCCTTTAGGGGTGATCCGTCTGTGTTGAAACACATTACCAGCTGCGTAGAAACTTTAATATGCTTCTCATGTGCACGTCTATAAGTTTGACTGATTTTTGCATTTGCTCTATGGGTG
Organism: Girardinus metallicus; assembly: GCA_903067095.1. NCBI lineage: Eukaryota > Metazoa > Chordata > Actinopteri > Cyprinodontiformes > Poeciliidae > Girardinus > Girardinus metallicus. The sequence continues at coordinate 45,560 of CAEGAE010037722.1, forward strand.
TGTCGATACATCTGTACAGCAGCTTTTTTTTCTTCTTCTTCTCCAGTGTAGATATGTGTGGATGTGTCAGCTGCCTCACTCAGCATAACCTCTTCATCAGGAGGTGATGGTGGGGAGTCAGGCCTCATTTAATCAAGGGAAGAAATCCATTACCCATTAACTTAATTAGTCTGACGGCAGAGATGGGGAAGCTGGAAGTAACTTGCTCCGTGTGTATGTGAAAGTCGACTAATTTAAAGATGAACTATAAAAGTGATTTTCAAATTAGATTATCGTCGGAACAAAGACATGACATTGTGTAACACAAAATTTTCTACGTTGATTAACAAAACGCAATGGTTAACTTCGACGATGCATTCCTGGGGACATACTGCTGTCATGCTATTGCATATCTGCCTTTCATTTCCATACTAACAGACAGTAGAATAGGTAGATTAGACTTTGGCATAATTTCAGAATGCACAATTCAATCACCAGATTAGCCAGATGATCAAATAATTATTTAGAAACATTATTGGAGACCAGATGCAGTTTATGCCACACAAGAGCCACACCGCTGCACGATATGCTGTCCAGACGCCATGTCTGAACTGACGAGGGTTCACCCGGGATGCAGAAGGCTTGAAACTGAAAGTGAAATGGATGACTTTAGTTCAGTAAAAAAAGAAAATATGACTTACCTGGAAGAACTCATAGAGGTTTAAAGTTTCACTTCCAATGTATCAATTGATCTGTAAATATAGTAATAAATTAAGAATATGACTGCATAAGAAACACACTGCATTCTCACACGAAAAAAATGCAACAAATTCTACACCACTAATCAAAATATAAATGCACTATTCAGAATGAGTGTATAAAAGTGATCTACATGCTTCATAGATGTAACAAGACGTGTTATACCACATAATTTCCAAACATTTAAATCTGAGTGACATGCAGTTTTCAGTAGGTGTACTGCAAGATGGGAAACTTCAGCAATAAATATTTGACAAAAGCAAAACCTGTTGTAGAAAGATGTCATATCATTGTGAGCTTGTTGAAAATAAAGCTGTATTCTTGGAGTGGTGGTAGCGTACAGCTAGCTAGATATTAACCGTCTGTTTTAGCTGACTTCAGCGGTGTAAAACAATTCACACCAAAACTGTTCATAACAGAAGGATACGGCAGACGTTAATAGTCTAGAGTTGTTAAGTTTATGTTGATTTGTGTGCCTTTGTGGGGTTATGTTGGTGAGCCTGCCAGTTGTTCCAAACACACCAGAGCAGCAGTTTCAAATTTTTGTGCACAATTGGCTTGTGTCCTTGGAAGAATAATACCTTCACTTCAACTCCTGTTGCAATGCTAAAGTGCATCCAAACAAGTTGTTTCATAAAACAAGGAATTGTAAGTGATAGAAGGGACATTCTTCAGGATGATTGTTACGTCCCCCCACCCCCCACAGTCTAGGGGTTCAGGGGGTGTAACATAAAGTGTCCAGAGAAAAATGGAATGTAAAAATGATTTACTACAAAAAAGCTGGTTCCACAAAACCAAAACAATTTAACTCAATTAACACAAAACAGAGGTTTAACAAACTGAAGTAAGGTAAGTGCAAATTAAAGTTACAAAATGTACAAACAAGTTGAGATAAACCCAAAAGGGAAAATAAAAATAACACACACGCACACAACGGGAGCACCAAGCCTCCCAAACATTAGCTTCTAACAATCTGAGAGCAGAGACCAAAATACTTAATTGAACAAGCAAGAAAATGGTCCAAAGCTACCCAAGCAGCTGTAAACCCCAAAAGTGGGGGAACAGCTTAACAAAACCTCTTCCTACTAGCTGCCCCACTGGAGGAATGCCTTTCAGGAGCCTTTTATAGGAGGCAGGTGAGGTCCATTAACGGCTGATTGGCTTGTCCATCCTCTGCTGGTCCAATGGGGTAGCAGCGCTCCTGCAGACCTCAGGCAGCCAATCAGGAAGGTGTGCTCCCAAAGCTGAACGTGCATAACAAAATGAGCCTGCACAGCCTCAAGAGGCCAGGGGTCGTAACAATGATTTTCTGATTGAGAAAGGCTAAGCGGTCAAGCAATCTTTAATTCTTCAAAATCTTTAATTATGACGGAAATTTGTAGACCTGAGCTTGAGTGGTTGCACAGTGTGACTGCCGATTTAGAACCAAAGGCAAGCAATAACAAATTTTAAGCAGCATTAGATTTTTCCTGGAAAAATGATGCAATGAGATTCTTGTTCTAATTTGCCAAGGCTTGAGCACTTGTTTTGTTTTCTCCTTCCTTTGCATCCCAGGTACACATTTCTGCTAGCCTTCCTTTAGGAGTGAATGAGTGTTGACAACCCAGAGCTTTTACTGATGCAATAAAGGTCTTCAGCAGTAATGGCTGCTAACCATCAGACTACTCCACACATTGTAAAAAAGCCTTAAGGTTTGTCAGGGAATCTTGCTGCTTCACAAAATAATATGTCTTTTTGTCAAGCAATTGAGGGCAGGATGTTAAAAGTGATTTCAGAGCAAAGCGAGGCACGTCACTATATAATGCTAATGAATGTCAGTGTAAAGGCAAAGTAAAACATTTAAATTAAAATTTATTAGAGGGGAAAAAAGCCTTTCCTGTGACAGAAAAAAGCAGTGGAAGAGAAACAATGACCTTCCAATGATCGCAAAAAGATTGAGGACTGAGGAAAAATGTGAGGTTTTGTGTTAGAAGAGCTCTTTGAGAAAATCCGAACTTTCGTTTTGCACTAGGGGAAAAGACTCCTGAGATTAAATGTTCTTGTTGTATTCAGTTTATCTGATTTATACAAATCACCATAAGGCCAACTTCACAAAAAGCCTACAAACATTTTTCAAGATTTTCATCTTTTTTTTTTTTTGCTGTTTCATTCTTTTCTAAGAAAAGATAAACTTACTTTGTTCACTTTGCTGTTTGGTTAGTATGAGAACTACCTCGTCTGGTCTCATGCATATTACAAAGTGCATGTTATACATAAAGCATGGAAATGGATGCTGACTGTCAAGTTATCAATTGTCCTCAGAACAGTGACCAGTCTATTGGAAGCCAGGCAATACAGTTGCTAAAAATACATAAACAATGCAGCAGCAAACACTAAACATCAATCAGCATTTGACAACAATTTATGCTGACTCTATTTAGATGATTAGCATTTTAATGTACTATATTATCACATAATGGGATGTACTTTCACTTTTCTGCCCTTTCTGAAGAGAGTAAACTAATTATCAAATGATCTGTAGAAAAAGGTTCTTGAACTTTATAGAATGGGAAAATGGTACAGAGAGATTTCCAAGGATTTGGAAATGACAGTGTAGGCTGTGTTCACACTCTACTTGAGAAGTGGAAAATTTGGGGTTATGTTGAAACCAAGCCAATGCCAGCTTTACCAAAAAATAATCCAGCCAATTGTTTCTGATTCAAAGAAAAGCACCCAAATAGCTTCAGCTAACGCATATTGAACTCTGAAAAAAAAAAAAATCTGTGGTAGTTTCAAGATGCACAATAAAGAAAGACTTGAAGGAAAGGTGGCTTCATGGTAAAGTCACCATAAGATTGTTGATACTGTCTAGACTATAAACAACCTCAAAACATGAAGTGACCAAAATGTAACTTAATGGCCACAACCATCAAGAGTCACTGGGGTTTAAAATGTACGAATCCGCAAAACACTGATGTTCTTACATCAGCATTTTGTCGAAATTTGTTGAAAACTGATGGGACGATGAATGTGTTTTAAATAAATGAATTATTCTTTAAATAAATGAATTAATCAAGAAGCAACATTTAAATTGAGGATATTTGGAAGGAAACCCAGTCGCATCATTTGTAGCACAAGCTGTCTGCTGATCGGGACGATAAGGGAGTTGAAATCAATTTCCAAAGCGTTCTGTGTGGGAGCCGCTGCAAAGAGAGAGAGAGGTGTCTTGAGGTCACCAAGTCTCCATAACAACCATTAGCCACTGTCTACATGCCAGCCAGCTGCCTAAGAAGCATGCCAAAAAGAAGTCGCTTCTGTCTTCCCACCTGAAGCGGTAACATTTGGAGTTTGCCTAACTTCACCGGAGCTTTAAACTTTGGTCAGATGGAACAGATTGAAGTTTTCAGGCTGGCCTTACTGGAAACGGAGAACAAATATGTAGAAAAGCAGTGTTAAGTATTCATGAGGGTTTGTGATGCTGATACAGTGAACCTGTTCCCCTTCAAAAAACCTTGAGAACCTTTTAGGAGAGTGTAGCATTATGTAAGTGGATCTTTTATGATTCTACACATATGGCCAAATCAAAAAAACAAAACAACAGCCTTCTATCATGGCCGTCACAGTATCCAGGACTAAAAATGGGAAATCTGTATGGAGAAATGGAGAAAAAACCATCCAGAGGGAAACATAGAACAGGTTCATAGATCCCTGTTCTATATTTGCTTAATCGTGACAAGTTATCGTCATACTGGAAAAATGATTGTTGTGGAAAAAGTCTGTAAATATGGAAGTTGTGATTTTGTCAGAAATGATTATTTCTTAAAATGTGATTTATTTATTTTTTTCCCCCTACCTTCTGAGTAATATACCCAGTTTAAAAAATTGGTCTTTCATTTTATCCCACTGCAGTGAAAGACTGATTTATTTACGCATCTTTACGGATCTTTACCAGCGGTGCCAATAAACTCTTGCTGTGCCAAACTCATTTTTAAAGATCCTCCTCCAAGAACCGTCTCCGTTCTATTCCAGAATGGCCCGTTTTATAAATGTTCTGTTAAATCCATCCATGCTGCCAACTTTGCAGAGACGTGTAAAACGTTTCAGAGTGGCTAGTATCATGTTTTGCCCAAATTTATCACGTGGTAAAAGAAGTCAGACAAGTGAGGAAAAATGCTTTCTTTTTCATATATTCTGAGAGCTTCTTGTAGAAAGTCGTATGGAATAAAACTAAACCATCCTAGACTTTTCATGGTACATCCTAGTTAACTGATCTTTTTTTTCCCCTCTCTTCCTACACAGAAAAGCCTGTTTCAGTGGAACTGAGCTGTGGTGCTGGGCCCAGCCATGTGGTTCTGGAGCTAGGTTTGCCACTTTTGCTGGACTGCAACCTGGGGTCCAGCGACACCCCTTTCAATGTCACCTGGTTCAAGGATGGCCAGCTCCTGCCACAGGCGCCGGGAGATCGCCTGCAGTATTTGACCAATGGATCCCTCTTGTTGTCGCCCACCTCTGCAGACAGACAGCCTCCCCAGAACGTAGAGGGCAGTTACAGCTGTGTGAGTGCCAGCGCCATCGGAGCCCTGACCAGCCGGACTGTTAACGTGCTGCTTGCAAGTAGGCGTCGCACAATTCACAGAACACTCTGCTGTCGTTTGAAGATTGTAATTGAGCTCATGTAAGGCTGAGGCTCAGGCCTGTCTGCAGATGAGCATTACATGATGTCTGTCTGCATGTGCTTGTTGGCTCTATTCAGACTCCAGTGATCCTTTTCAGCTGTTTTTTTTTTTTTGTTTTTTTTTTTTTCTGAGTGAAACGGGATGCACACATTTGAATTCATTGTGGTTTTTGTCTCATGCAAGTTTTCCTTGATGTAGCCAGCTATCAACAAGCTTCTGATTGATTTCTAGCTGGATATTTGACCCTTTTTCTCATAAGAAATAGCAGAGATCATTCAAATTGACCAGTTTTCTGACATGGACTTTGTCTTAAAACTTAGTGCAAGAAATGCTGAGTTGTGTTTGGTTGATTTTAAGCTGCTTTATCCACTCGAAAACAGTTTCAGTGTGGGTTTGTCCTTTTTGAACGCCAAACTACTACGTATCATTTCACCAAGAAAATTGAAAAGTGGCACAAACCATTGAAAGTCCCAAGTTACAATGACTTTCATGTTGATAATTGTTCTACAAAGTCTTAACCCAAACTTTATATGAATACCTTTTGTTTTAAATTCCTTTATTTTAAAACCAGAGCCTGATTAGGAGTCAAAGTCAATGCAGATCAATGTAGAGCAGTCATCTTGTGATCGGAAGGTTATAGGTTCGACTTCAGCTTCCTCCTGTCACATGTTGATGCGTGCAACGTGGGCACTTAACCACAAGTTGCCTACTGATCTGTGTGTGTTTGTGAGTGTGACTCTACTGTAAAGTGGTCAAAATGATTGGAGAAGTGCTATATAAATTCAGTCCATTTATATAAAGTAGACCTATCCACACTCATTTCCTGAATGACTGGTCTCTGATATATACAGAATTCTGTCCGTCTCCATGTAAAAGGCATTCTGTACAAATCCTGTTTGATAAATTAGTGCTTTATCAAATCCTAAAAGTAAAATGTCACACACTACGCTCTACTCAGCTCATAATTTATATGCTTGCTAATTGCGGATTCATGGGATTGAGCTCTGAGTGACGGTGGCAAAGTGGCTAATCAATTAATTCTTCACACACTCCTCATCGGTGAAAGCTGAGGTCCACTTGGGAGAAATTGTTCATTTTGAGAGACATTTTCAGGAAAGAATGATAAAGAAACGAAATACAACAAAACTTGCTTGACAGATTTTGACAACTGGTTCAACGTGTTTGTTCGCAGTGGTGACTAAATGAGGGCTTTTATTGTTATGTGAGCCTCAGATCTGGCACATTATATACAGTATGTCATTAGGCAGTTCTAATTGTGATCTTAGACTGTAAGTTAGAAGTACAAGCATCTGGCATTTTGGTATGATTAACAGTTGCATTGCAGCTGTTTAGAGGAGGGCATTATGGAAGTTCTTGCCCACAATGAGTCAGATTGGAAACAATTTTGTTACTATCAACTTGTAGAAAACAGTCCAAGTGGGAGAATCCTGTACGTTTAAGTGGAAAATTCACACGACCTTTGGTTCCAGCTTCAACCAGTCGTTTTGTAAAGGTGTATGTGGCACAAGTAGCATGTATTCATTAGTAGCTAGACATGGTGCGCCTTCTCTGGGCAACTTAAATTGTGTCACAGTGGTAAAGTTTTTGATGCAGTGTTGCAGTTTATAAAAAAATCTGACATTTAGTTATTTGATCTGCTTATCGCCTGGCATTTTGAGAGGATTCTGGCTTCTTGATGACTGGCCTTTTGATCAATAACATCAATAACAACTTGCTGCACAGATCAAGTGTCTGCAGCCAGACACTTGTTCTCCCAAAGCGTGTTGAGAAAAAGTCGTTTTCTTTGTGCTTTCTTCTTCTGCTCTTTGAAGGACGGCTGTGTTCCTCGACCCCACAGGTTCGCACAAAGCCGTGCCATTTTTCAATTAGCCGCAAGATCGTGATATGAAGCAGCGGGGGATAGACAGAAGTTTTTGTCTGACCGAAGGACTGACTTTCCCTCAAGCTCCCGAGTACTGCTCTTTATTCAGTCATTAGCTTTGTGTAAGACGAGACACCATCCACAGTGGATCTCCTGTCTTTTGTCAGCTGCTGCATGCTTATTTATGAGGATCTTTTCTTTGGGGAACAATAAGGACTAAAGTACTAATAGGGAGGGGAGGGGGAGGGGGAGATGTTAGATTAAATGCTACGAGGGGTGGGAAAAAAGCAAAGGAGAATTTGGAGAGTTACAGCCTCTAACATGATGAAAGGGCTTTGCAAAAGGATCCACAGCCCCTTGTAGCTGCACTACAGTTACAATGTAGTTTATTGCAATTATTTATCCTTAACCTCCCCACCACCAAAAAGGCAGCAGAGATTTAAATGTTAAAGAAATATTACTGTAAAAAAAAACAAAACAAAAAAAAACTGAATAGTGCATGGCATTCACATGTACTCATCCTGTTTGAGGTAATATTTTGTAGAATCTGCTTTCACTGCATATACAGCTTCAAATTGTTTGGTCTTCATCTGCACTAGCTTTGTCATTATAGAGGCAGATTTTTCATTTGCCAGTTCCTTAACTACTTAGACATGGGGGGGGAATGAAGAGTGTGTGTAAAGAGTAATTTTCAAGTTTTGCCAGAGATTGTCAATTGGATTTAGGTGAAGACTTTGACTGGTCCACTCCAACTTGTGAAATTGCTCAGATCTGAAATACTCCATTGTAAATTCCTGACTATATGTTTGGAGCATTCCTACTGGAAGATGAATTTCCACCCAAATCTCAAGTCTTTTACAGTCCAATACTATTTATTAATGACATGAGGATGACATGACATAATGACTAGTTCAAGCGGATTTTTTTTTTTTTGTAGGGGAATCAGGTTTAAAGGGACAAGATACAAATCCATACAAATAATATCACATTTTCCTCTAAATAAATAAAAGCATCACATTTTACTTTCACTTCGCAAATACACACAAAATGTTTGGTAGCACATATTGTATAAAACCACAGTACAAGACATTGACTTGTGGATTTTTACTGTGACAACATGCGTAGTTTAAGGAGCGTGAATACAGCGTCGGTGCATCTTTCAGTCTGCGCGTGAAGGGGTTCTCTGCAAGAACTTTTTGAATCGAACCAGAAGTGCGAAACGAGACGTCGGATGTGAGGGAGGCCGAAGCCGGTCTGCCTGGTCGTTGGATCTCGAGCAGACCTCCTCATCTCCAACGCCACCACCCAGTGTCTTCGCTACGCTCACAGGAATGAGAGTGATGAGAGAATGTAGCAGAGAGATCACATCTGTGAAAACACATTAGGAGAGCCACCTGCTCTGGTTTCGCAGTCGCCGAGTAAGTATGAATCATGTGCTTGTCTCTGAAAGGCATAGAGACAGATGAGGACTTTCTCTCCTTTTTTTTCTTTTTGAAATACAGTTTCTGAAAGCGATGGATTTGTTTTTTCTCCTTCAGTGTGTAGACAAAGACAGCAGACAGCCTATTTGCAGAAGGGAAATAAACACAAACGAGGCCAAGTACAGTGTGTTTGCTGAACATGAAGTAATTAAGTTTCCCACAGTAATTATGAGACAGTTTTGTAAAATTCCAATGTATTTAATGATGTCCTTCTACAAGCCAATACGACCTTTTTTTTTAAATTTTTTATCTTTTTCCCAAAACGTACACCTGCGCGGTCCCGCAAAGGAGACTTTTTTTTTTTTAATTATTCCTTTTGGCAGCGTTGAAGGGCTTTCCTTCTCACGTGTCCGAACTGACTGAGTTGCACATGCTCCATGGTAGCTTTTACAAACAGCCCGTCCAGGCTGGAGGTATGCTTGATGAGCTTTCACAATCTCAGCCCTAGAGCCGGGTAGCAAAGAGGTCACGGGTGGAATTATCTGCTTGCACAAGGGGAGGGGAAAAACGCTGCAATCTGATAGCCGAGGGGCCGAAGAGTGGGGCACAGAGAGAGGGACAGACAAAGACAGAGGGAGAGAGCAGGGGGGAAAGTCAAGACAGACAAGAAAAAGAAAAGGGGATGAACTAAATTTGGCCCCTTTTTAAAATTTTTACAAGCTTTGTAACTACAGGACGCCTGAAAATCCATCCTAATTTATAGCTGTGGTTTGGAATGTTGCCTTTATTGTGAGAATGTCAATGAAAACTTACCTCTGCTGTCACCATTGTGTCAGATTTTAACCACGTGGGTGATCATTGGGGTATCGGATGGATCTGCTGTGGAATTTCATCTCAAAGTCTGAGATCCTAAAAACAAAAGAAAAGATGTACACAGTTATACTTTGAAAGAATCAGAGGTGGAAGGCCGGCCAGTCACCACTGTCCCATCACGATATGGGCAAAGGGCCCTCTTTGAACAACCCCCCTCTTCTCTCTCTCTCTCTCTTTTCATTGACATTTGCTGCTGTGCACCCTTGCTTATCTGCTGTCATTCACCCTCGTGTGCACACACCGTTAGAGAGGAGATACACAAAGTTAATCCATCAATGCAAACACAAGGAGTGTGTCTGCAGGCACCGACGCGGACCGAACACTGTCAGGTAAAGAGCAGCTTTGCCCAAAAGCCCCACGACTCACGAGCTCGCCCACGCTCGGACAGTCTGGCATCGCATCATGCGGAACTCTGGGATTTAGGGTTTGGCGCGGAGTGATGTGCCAGGAAGTGCCAAGGGTTAATCATCAACGCCTCCTCTGAAGCTCACAGCTCAGGATCTTTCTGAAATGAATCGTATCCCTTCTGCTACTATTACCACACGTCCTGCAGTCTTTGTGTACACACCGGGAAACTTTGGTCTCTCAGTGCCATAACGGACAGATGGACGGGGTGTCGCTAGCGCCAGCAGTTGTTGTGATCAGCGACAAGATTCTCATGTTGATATATCTTGAGTGAAAGCACCCCGGACTCACTGCATTGGTTTTAGGACAAAACATGTTCTTAAAACAGAAAAAGCAACAATGTTTCATACTGCTGCAAAAACTAGTAGACACTGTTTCTTATCCTTATCTAGAACATGTGTTCATTGTCTGGATGCGTTGGTGTGAAGAAATGTTTCCCACTTTCTTGATTTTCTGGGATTTATTTTGCACATTTTACCACGTGTCATTGTTTCAGACCTTAAAAACTATTTACTTATTGGTCAAGTACAACACAAGTCAACACAAAATGCAATTTTTATAATAACAATCAAGCATTTGTGATGACTTGCATCACAAATCATCACAGCTGGTCCTCCTCTTCAGCTGGTCGTGTCCAGCTGTAAAGGAGTGATCTACTTTTTAAGGTCATGCCACAACATCTCAATAGGATTCCGGTCAGGACTTTGACCAGGCCACTCCAAAGTCTTCATCTTGTTTTTCCTCAGCCATCGAGCGGTGGAAATGCTGGTGAGTTTTGGCTGGGTGTTCAGGTCCTGCAGCAGCAAAACAGTCCATCACAGGTCATCACACTGCCACCAACATGTTTTACTGTTGGAATGATGTTTTCTGTGTGAAGTGGGGTGCTACTTTTACTGTATGCATTGTCCGGCTGAACACTTCAAGTCGGAGAAATGTGTTCTGAATTAGTTATGCAGATCTGTTCACACAGAGAATCTGCCACCGAAACAGATAGAACGTGTCACTCATCTGGACGCCTCCCTGTTTGTTCTCGCAGTCCGTTATAGGGTGAGTTTAACTAGAAGCTTTATTATCTGTGCCAGTCTTGTTTAGGGTTTTCAGTTTTCTGCTGGCTTGTACTTTTTCAAACCCCTTGGTCTCCGTCTCTGTCTTCTTCATGTGTTTTCTCTCTTTTGATCCACCCCCGTACTTTTCATCGCGGTCAGGACAAAAGGTGAAGTGGTGGGGGACACTTGGAGCTGTTTTGTTCATTCTTCTCACCCCCACCAGCATGGGGGATGTGAGGGGGGGCAAGAGGTCATAGGTTCACTGACTTTACTCACTGCTGCCATCTGGTGCTTCACATTACTCCTCTGGCACACATATTGTTTTGTTTAAATTAAAACTGTACTTTTAAAAGTCTCTGCAACGACAAGCGAGTTATAACTTATGTCATAGAAATTGCAAAATGGTTTGAAGAGACACCAACCTGTTTGAAACCATGTTGCCGTTTGAACCCAACTAATGACACGGCAATGAATCGACCAATTATGGATTCCATATTGGTGTTTGACCTCATTCAATGGGTTATACATTATTGCTGCTTTTCCCTCCGTAGGTCTGTCCAGCTTCTATGAGGAGCCGTCACCACAAACGGTGACCGCTGGGGGTTCTGCTCGGTTTGAGTGCCAGATAGAGGGAGTACCCACACCTGTCATAACATGGCAAAAAGACAAAGTGACTATCACTGACGAGACAAGGTAAGTTGTGTGTAAGACCGAAGTACATTTAATATTCTCATGCAAATGTTGTTGGTAAAAGGAGATATGCACAGTGCCTTGCACAAAATATTTTGTATCATTACAGTCACACATTTTATTTGGATTTTACATAGACCAGCACAGAATAGCACATACTTTTGACGTGCAAAGGACGAGAGTCCAGATTTTTATAATTCTTTAGGAAAAAATAATCTGTAAAAGTATGGTGGACCATTTCACTCTGATACTGCCAAAGACTCGAGTAGTCCGAAGACAGGTGTAGAGATCCACCATCTAGCACAGTATCAGTAAACGTACAGCAAAAGTTACAACAAAATTGTTTAGCTTCATGTCGTTGACTGGCCCAGTCAAAGTCTGCTTTTATACACACGAGAATCTCAACAGAACGAGGATGAGGCCGAGCCGACATGCTGACATTCAGGGCGTTTCATCTTTTTTTTGTTGTTGTTGCTGTTGTTTTTTATAATAAATACAAGCGTTTGTGTTTTAGCAGTTAGCAAACTCCAGCAAAAGCATTAATGTTTTAATGGCAAAACATTAAAACTGCTCTCAAGACAGAGGCAGAGCTTTTTTGCAATGAAGAATCGACATCTTTGTTGGATGTGCAAAACTGCAAGAAACGAATCGCAAACGGCTTGCAACAAAAGGTTCCACGAAATTGACTGAAATACAGGGTTTATTCTTTTTTTAGATTCAGGTTTTTAATTTTAAAAAGTAAAACGTTGTAAAATATGTGTTTCATATGTTTCCTTTTGCTCATATAGTACCCCAGTAAGAATATGGCAAATATCAGCAAGCATATTTTAAAGAGCATGATAACGTTCGTTGCAACTAATGTGGATCTACATTTGCCGAGGGATCGACCTTAGTGAAAACAAGACAATATAACCCTGTAAAATTTATACGTTTGTGCACGTCTTTGCTGGCAGCGATGTTACCTCACGAGACAAACTCTCATCTTTGACGCTTGGTAACTGTCTGCTCCTGTCGAACAGTCATGTTTCTTCCCATCGCTACAGCTCAATGTTAGGGTGGTGTAGCTGTGACACTGTGTACAATCTTTTAAAAGCTGAGTCGAGTATTTATTTCCTTTCTCTTGGCTGGAGCGGCATAAATGTGGACACCTGAGAGCAGGGTTTGTTTCAAAAGCGACATGTTTAAGAGGGACTCTGAAGATTACTCTTGTGGAAACATAACATGTCTGTAATAGTCTACTGTGTGCTCAAAGAAAAGAAAAAAAAAAAGATATATAAAAAAAAAATTCAAATATGCGACTCCTCTAAAGATCTCCCTTGCCAAAAGCTCTCAAAAATATTCCCATTTATGGCTTAGCGAAATAGACATTTTGCTGTGGCCCTGCGGTCAGTGAATTTCTTTTCAGTCTTATTACGCAGATAGAACTGTTAATGTCGGCTATATCGCGGCATGACCTCCAGACAGCTTGCTGCTTAAGAGGTCTTCTTGGTGCAATGTGGTTCTCCCACCCCAGGCGGCATTAATGGGTCTCTCTTAGAAATCAGTCAAAGGATAGCTGATGAAAGAGAGGCTTTTTTCTCCTTTTGTTACCTCTTGCTTTTAGGTGATTTTTTTTTTTCTTACTCAGACCCTCTGCCTCTTAGGTATTATCTCCTTGTCCTCAATTGCTGTTAACCTTCACCCTCTCCTTTGCTCATCATGTTCATCTTTTCTTATTATTTGCTTGTCCTATTCACGGACTCTCCTTAATCATTCTCTGTTTTTAAACTTTTCTCACGTCCTCTTTGTGTCCATTAAGGTTTGGTTATGTCCGCTGTCTTTGAAAAACCAATACGCTGGATTGCAGCATAAATCGTCTTGGACTTGATTTATTTATTTTTTTTCATTTCCAGAGGTGATGTGTGTGTGTGTGTGTGTGCCACCAGAGCTTCTCTATAGGATTTAAATCTTGTACTTGAACACAGAACTTCTGTTATTTACTTTGTGAGTTATTCTCTTAACTATAAGCAGGTGAAGCAAATGACACCTATCTTTCTATAATTGCACCTGTTAGCGGGTGGGATTAATCTAAGTGAATGTTTTCTCCAGGAACCTGATGAGGTAGAAGCAGAAGAAATGGGCGAGCATAAGGCTTTGACTTGCTCAGATCATCTCTTAAACTGCAGCTCTTGCGGGCTGTTCCTGTTCTGCTTTGGCCAGAATCCATCAGAACTGGTTCAAGGAAGGAACAGTGGTTCATGACGGTCCAAGGCTCAATGTTGCATCCAATTGCATTGCTTTTATGTAGCCCAGGCGCATGTGCATTGCTTAACTTGGGAACCATTTGGCACCAGAATTCTGTATTCTGAATTCTGAATTCTGTATGAAGGTTAAGCCCACAGAGGTAGAGTGACGCTTTGGGCAGAGTTCTGCCGAGACTCCATGACCGCTTTAATCCATTGTATTACACATCATGCACATTCTATCATTCGAACAACATTCACAGACAGCCTTTTTCAACAAGATAAGGTACCCTGCCAAAAAGGGGAGGGAAATGGTTCAGTTAGAAGCACAACAAGTTGGAGGTCTTCAATCATCCTTTGTTTTTCCCCTGGTATCAATCCAATGGGACTCATTGGACAAACGTGCTAACATCTTGTTGCCTGATATCACACCACAGCTTCATGTCCATGTGTCAGTGTGTTAGGGTTGTTTCACCAGGAAAGGGAGACCAACACACAGTTAGGTAAATGCCTAACTGTGTGTTAGCTAGTAACTGAAGTCCTGTCAGGTCAAATCTCCATTACATGAAAAGACAATTTGGAAAACTACAAAACAGTAGAGTTCATCAGCCTGCTGCTTCATGGATCAGTATAGTATGTCATTTATTGTATTCTCTCTCTTATTCTTTCTGTATATATTTTTTTGCTTTCCCTTTGGAGCAACAGGTTCATTTCTCTTCCTAATGGGGTGCTGCAGATTCTGAAGGTGACTAAAGAGGATGAGGGCTTCTACCGCTGCGTGGCATCCAATTCTGAAAGGAAGAACATCAGCAGCGAAGCTAGACTCACTGTCACGACAGGTGAGGTCTGTTGCTCTGCTTTGCGGTGTTTCAATAGGAAACCTGGTTCAAGCGGAGGTCTATTTTTTTTCCTTTTAAGTGTCCTTGGGCTCGGGGTAAAACCCAGGTAGGTGAATACAGCGAAAGGAGATACTGTAAGAAACCTAGCTTGTAAAAATATGCCATGTCAAAATATTGCATTTAGCAGAGCTAGGGCAGCTTGACCAAGTGGGACAATCAGGCACCACTGGCGAGTCCTGCTGCTCATTTTAGGCTGCAGCTAAATAAGACGACTGGAATCAAGTAAGTCTCGGACACAGCAGCAATCAAAAGCACAGCAAGGGAGGCGACAGAATCAAGGAAAGAGGAAAAGAAAAAAGAAAAAAAAAGAAAATCATACTAAGCATACAGAATTATCAGTAAGCACTTGCTGGAAAATATCTGCCTCTAACCTTGTGCGAGAGTTACAAGGTATATATAAATATATCTTGTAATTTATAAATTACAAGATATATAAATTATTGTCAATATAATTGATCAATAAAACCGCTGAACTACTAAAAACGCAATGATTGAGTCTCCATATTATTCCTTGAATAGGCTGAACATCAACACTGCGTCAATTGCAGTGACGTTTCATATCCCTGGCGCTCCGTGTCTCAAGGTGACTCACGAGAAATTGTTCACCTTCAGTGGATCCGCAGAGAGCGGCCCTCTGGTTTGACACTGTGGCACAAGGGAGGTCATCCATCTAAGTAAATCACGTTAATGTGGCACTACAAGAAAGGTTGCATGCTGACAATACAATTATAAACTACGTATTGGTTTTATTATTCAGGGAGTGTGATATCCTTATCTAATAGGGTAGCTGTGTGTTGTAGTATGTGTTGCCAGGGGATATGACTTTTAAAATAACTGCGCGTTTAAATGAGATAAGTTCAAGTAAATCAGTTTAATGTAATTGGATGCCTCATGCAGCTCAAACCAGATGTATTTGCATATGTTTGATCAAGAGAGGCATACTCAATTTTACATTCATTCAGACTAAGCATTTCCTATTTTCAGTTGGTGACAGTAGCCAAAATTGTTTCACTGATCATAATGTAGAAATATTGAAATGATGTCTAAAAACATAATGCAGGAATTTAAAACTAGGACAGGGACCTTCCAATTGAAAGTGCCCCTGATTATATTTGCAATTTAGTTGTAAAGTGGCTTAATGACAACACTACCAAATAGCAAGGAAATGTGTGCAAATGTCTCCTGTTGAAGAATGCGTTTTGAAAACCTTGCATACGACTACATTTGGCGAGTCTAACTAAACTGAAATGTATCATTTCATGTCACTGTAATAATGATTAACTGAGACAACTTGGTGGCTAATAACAGACACCCAATTTTGATTGAGGACCCTCTTAATTTAGCTCATCCAAAGTCTAACAAATTGTTCTTGTTTCAGCTGCCTCAAATACTAACCTTCTGGACATGGAAGAATCTATTTCTATACCTACGCAGGTTAGACGATACCATAGAGAGTTGTTGACTATCAGCTAAAGTATTCCAAGAACTTGAGCGTCAAGAGTTTCCTGAGGGTCGTGTTACTTGCTGGGTTTCTTCAGCCATGTCCAAAACTGGAGCAGGTGAAGAAGCCACAGGGCATTGTTGAAAATAAGCATGAAGGCTGATGCTGCAAAATGCAGGACTTGTCACACTCAACGGCAGTGGTTTTTTTCTTTTTCTTATTTTTGTTTTATATAATGTATGTGAAGAAATAGTTCTGACTGTATGTCAAAAGTGAGTGCAAAAATGAACAATTCCCTTATAAAGCACTGTCACCGAAATAAATCCAACTGAGAAGCGTGACTGTTATGTTAGTTGAAATAGAAATAAGCTGAAATTACGAACATAAATCACCTTAAAAATGCTTCCTGTGTTGCAATTCATGCAGTAAGATTTCTGACAACCACCTGTCCTCAACAGAGCCCATGTTGCTTTTAAATTATATTGACTTAGATTTTAAAAAAAAAATGTAAATGTGATTAAAAAGTAAAATATAAAACACATACTCTTTTCTGATTCCAAAATCACCTTTGGGTTCATAAAATTGAATTGTTGAGCTAATTATTTAGACTAAATGTAGACAGGACACGTGAACTGAGAAGGTCAAATTTTTAACATGTTCCACTATCGATTCCTTTTACACTCCAACAACTTCCTGTCATTTTAAGTCAGCTAGATTTTAAGCAGAAGATTATTAGCTACATTTATGTATGATATAATTTTTGGGGTTTAAAATCAAGTTGTTTGACAAATGACTTTCTGATGCATGGTCTCTTATCAAAAACATTTCATTTGCAAAGTTCTACCTTTGATCGGATGTTACATACAGGATTCATTTACATCTTATTTGCTTGCCCTTCAACAATACTTTGCTTGAAATATGCAGGAGTCTTTATTCTGCAAGGGTTTGTTGGCAACATTCATTCCACTGTCAGGTTCTTGGCTTTTTCTTCTTATTGAAGATCTCAGTCTCCTGTTGTTATTCAATTGAGTGACCTGAGTGAACTATTGCCGGCCACAATAAAGGTCGATGTTTAAAACAAGTTTAAACTTCTTTTCTTTTTTTTTTTCTTCTTTTTGGCCACACTCAAGTGTTTCAAAATGTGCCAGAGAAGATATTAAACATACAAACAACACCATAGATGAGTCAAGAAACAATATAAATCACATATATTAGTTCACAAAGGATTGCAGAGACATTTCTATGACTTTTGCGATTCCTTCAAAGCACAGTGAGAGCAACAAATAAAGAAAACATTAAATCGGAGTGAACCTTTCTGGTGTGGCCAGCCTAAAGAAATATTACAATGATGCATCAACAAGGTCGCAAAACACCCCAGATTAATAACTAAAGCAATACATGCCTTTCTCACCTCAGTAAGGGTGGAGTTCCACATGAGATTTCTAGGGCAAATATCACTACTGACAGGAAAATTACTCCAAATATGTTAGAATCAGCTGCAAGGTTGTGCACACAAAACAAGGAATTTGACATCTCCTCTGCTCCTACTGCAAAGGCTTTTAAAATATAAGTACATAAAAAGGACATTTGCCAGTAAAGAGAAGAGCAGTCACTCATCCACATAGTGTTGCTGATGAGTCACACCACAGTTGTACCATTTCCATTACTGAAGAGTTGATTTGTGGCAAATTAGGGAGTTCAGTCATTTGTCAGCAGAGTAAAGAGCAAAGAACTGAGCACACGTCCCTGAGGAACTCGGGGATATTTTTGTTTGACTTGCCTGAGTGTAAAATCAAGTTACAAAGTGAGAATGTGTTGAACTCTCAGGTGACAAAAAACAGAACCATGGCACAGATGATTTTGTTCCCCAAGTTGGTTCAGCTGTAGGTGGGATGAAGCGGCGTATAAATACGGTCTGCTGTTGTTGAATGCATCATTTTTGTAAAGGCCTAAGATATGTTGAGAGGTAAATTTTAAACACTTCCTTAAGTTAAGTGCCACAGTCTGGTAGACACCGAGGCATGTTTCAGTTGCTTTTTCTGTCACAGGGATAATAGTGCTGATTTTCTTTACCTTAAACCAAAAGGCAAAATCTGTGGCGTGATTTGGAACAGAGTGTTGAAAATAGTCTTACACTCTGTGCCTTTCAGAGATTTGTTCAGCATTTAGTGCGTTGACTTGGATGAATCAATGAACCTCCTCATCTGCAACTGCAGAGAGGTCATGTTTTCAGGTTTTCCAGGAAAATGGCTCGCTGCTTTCGTAGAAAAAAAACAAAACATCACGGAGGCATTTGGCGATGCTGTCTGTTTACATTAAACCTCTGTCAGATTTAACGCTATCGCCTCTCTCCGTTTCAGTGCCATGAATGGAATAGCTCAATGCCCACAGGAACGCTTCAGCAGTTTTGTGTTGAAGTAATAGACTGAAATACCTCAGAAGCTGAGGAAAACCAAAGACATTAACAAGCACTGCCAGAGGTTTTTATTGTTTTCCTTTGGTCTGTTTTCTGCTATGGCTTCTATTTTTGGCAGTGCATTACACCCACACCTGTCAGATCCATCACTTTGTAGGCACCCTCTGCTAGAAAGTTGTTGCAAAGGCAGCATGACCCACTTAAAGCCGTTTGCATCACCAAGGTTTGCTGCATGTAATGTCAATGATTAATGCGTAATGTGTTTACAGTATGCAAGACCATTTTTGCTGAGATTATTTCTTTCATTAACACTTGCTGGACCTTAGCGACTTTGGTGTGATCAAGAAACGAGCGCTTATTAAACCCCTGAAGACATTTTTCATTGAATAGCATTCTTTGTCGCTAAGGAGGAGCAGAGTTCCTTCATTGGACAACTGAAACCATTCTATGACCTGATATAATGGTTTACCTTTTGGGGCCCTTGAAAAGCCTTATTCTTCTGTGTATCTTCTCTTTGGCTCGACCTTCTGGCCAAATACTTTGCACTATCAGGTGTCATCATCGCTAACACACCACTTCCTGTTTCTCTAGTTTCTTCTGTTTCAGCCTTTCAGGTAGTGGCTCACTGAATCTGTTGAGTTAAGTTGCAAGTAAATAAATTTAAATGAAGAAGTCTTTTGTTATCTCTCACATGTACAGTGGAAAGAAATGCTTTTTGGACAAAATGTATCTTAAATTAGACTGAAACACTACAAATATTTTACACCAAATTTAAAGGATAAGGTCTTGTCATTGCAATACTTACATTCAAGTGTACTCTGACATTAAAGGTAAAGGTAATTTTATTTATATAGCACATTTTCAGCAACAAGGCAATACAAAGTGCTTTACAGTCCTGTTCGGGGTTGCTAAGTATCCTCTGGTCTAATTTCATTTCTGGTTTGGAGGAACAGGAGTCTAAAACGTAGCCTAAAAATGTTCATCCAAAGTATATAAACTAGATAAACTATTGTTTTGTTACAGGCTCCATTGACAGCCCAAGCCCAGTTGTGATTGTTGCGCCACCCCAGAATGCCACAGTGGTGCTCGGCCATCCTGCTGTGATGGAGTGTGTGGCACAAGGCCAGCCAAAACCATTGGTGTCATGGAGCAGACAAGGTAGGACTTTCAGAGATTTCCACTCACTTCGAAAGTGAGCGGAAATTTATTTTATTCACAGCTTGGGTGTTACCTATCTAGTCCGCTTAGTGTCCTTCAATGCCCCGAGGAGTCAGTACCTGCAAGACCTTTTCTTTTTTTATGATGTAATGCCAAAACCAAATTAAACCTTAAGCACCCAAACCTAAGCCTAACCCTGTCCATTTTCCTTAAACTTTGTTGACGAGATGAGAAGTTGTAAATTCGCCTGTTTGCAGTAACTTGGACACATTTTCCTTTGCACACATGCTGAACGGTAAGAATGAGTACCACGACTTTAAAGTAACCACATGCTTATTTTAAGAGTGTGGTTGTTATTACTGCATCTAGACATCTCTGCGAACCCAGTTTAAGAAAAATCAGAGAGCCCCCTGTTGGTCACTTTGTGAGGTTTCCTATCCGATCCGATGTCCCGTGTTCTTCAAATCATTTCCTTTCCATAACATTTCTCCGGCATTTGTAAGACTGAAAACAAGATCTCTGCTCCTGTCAGTTACCAGCAGCAGTTTCTCTGTGCCGATGTTCGCTTTCTCTTTTGATCAGACGGAAAGCCCATTTCCACAGACGTGATCGTCCTTGCAACAAACCTGGTGATTAGGGACACGAGGCGTCACCATGCCGGCGTCTACGTCTGCCGAGCCAACAAGCCCAAAACTAGAGAGTTTGTCTTTGCTGCTGCTGAGTTGCACGTTGCTGGTAAGAGTAATGTTACACCATTTATATACTGACTTTTATCTCGAGACATTTCTGAGAGCTGCTTGAGTGAGGCTAGTCCCCATCAACACCTTCACAGTATTAAAGGCCTAATGTAATTTAAAGCATTAATTAAATGGGGAAATTTTCAAAAATGCATCTTTGTCCCAAACAAGTAAGCATGATATTTTGAAAGAGTGGAATGTAAACTCATAGATTTTCTTTTGTGTGTGCATAACAAGGATTTTTAAGCTCTTCTTTAAAACTGCAGTCTGGATTTGAGCTACAACTCTTAAGGATTCTCCACTTTCTTTGTTGAACAGCCCCTCCAGTGATTGTGCAGCCCCCGGAGTCTGTGTCCCTCTCCAGGGGGAACACCGCCAGGTTTCTGTGCAACAGTTCTGGGGAGCCTTTCCCAGTGCTGCACTGGCTGAAGAACGGCCAACCCATTAGGTCTTTCAGACGGATGAAGGTGCAAAGCCCTGGGGTCCTGCTCATCAACCAGCTTTCTCTGGAGGACGCAGGTTACTATCAGTGCATCGCTGAGAACGGGCTCGGGACAGCCTGCGCCACTGCCAGGCTGACGGTCATTGTGAAGGAAGGTCTCCCCAGCCTCCCTCGCCACCTGACTGCTACGCTGTACTCCAGCACAACGGCCCTGCTCTCCTGGGAGAAACCCGAATACAACACAGACCAGATCATTGCCTACTCCGTGCACTACCAACTCACTGCAGGTCTGTTTTGTTTTTTAAGCGGCTGTGGTAGGGAGCTTAAAAAATAAAAAAAATTAAAAATCCACATATTTGATATGAATTTCATTCTTTTTAGGGTCAGATAATCAGGACTCTTCGTTTGCAGTTAGCAACGACACCACAGAGTATCTCGTCAAAGAGCTTCTCCCCCATACTGCCTACACTTTCTTTGTGGTGGCTTATTCGCCAATGGGAGCGAGTCCTCCATCGCTGCCTATAACCATAGAGATGCTTGAGGATGGTGAGTACTTCAACCTTCATGAAAGGCAAATGAAATTAAACTCATCAATGAAGCAAAGAATTACAAAGTAAGGTCATTCTGCTCTCGGATTGAAAAGCTGCATCAGATCCTGCATGTTTTAAGGCGTGTTTGTGTTCCAGCTGCATCTGAGTGATACATGTGTACTCAGAGGTGGATAGCGATTAGCGAATTTAACCGGGGTTTGTGTTCCAACCGGGGTTGGAACACAAACGGATCTTAAAAACGAAACCATGTAACAGATGTTCGGCTGCTGGACTTCACAAATGATCAATGCTGCCCATGCAAAAATGCTTTCAATTTTGTAGTTACCTCACAGGCAAAACCAAGTTCAACATTCTGCTTTTCAATTTCATTTTGCTTCTATAAATGGATAATTTTTTTTCTTTTACCCAGAACACTGCTGTGTTGTCAAACTCTTGCAACATTTTTGGACTTGCTGTGCACGGCAATTAGCCTGGCTTGTCTCCTCCTTTCTGCTCGTAGTTCCGAGTGCACCTCCTCAGCTCTCCGTCGCTAGCATGTCCCCCACTGACATCAGGCTGATGTGGCAGCCGCTGACTTCACTGCACAGCCGAGGGGCCGTTACCCGCTACCGCATTGATTACAGTGCGCTGGATCAGAGTGAGTAATCTTCGCTGATTGACAAGCTCAACACTTTTTTGTGACCCACTGAGAATTACTGAAAGCTAATCTGTGAACTGCGAGCAGTTATATATGGGTTCCAAGCCCTACCTACCGAGTCCGTCCCTGGGCCCGCCCACCCACGGGAACTCTTAGCATGTCAAGAGTTGAGAATTTGCAGAACAGTGTTTACACTTTCATATTATTTAATACTCATATTAATCAAATTAGGGCTGCACAGTGGCGCAGTTGGTAGCACCGTTGCCTTGCAGCAAGAAGGTTTTGGGTTCGATTCCCAGTCTCTGTCTTCCCCTCCGACAGACTGGCGACCTGTCCAGGGTGACCCCGCCTCTCGCCCGGAACGTTAGCTGGAGATAAGCACCAGCAGCCCTCCTGACCCCACAAGGGTGTTAGAAAATGGATGGATGGATTAATCAAATTAAAATGAATTTGCCTTATTGTTTTGTTTCAAAGAAAAGAACATAATTTCACAATTGCGGCGTTTCCATTAAAGAAGACATGAAATTAAAATCACTTTGGTCCCTCCACACATCGACCAAAGGTTGGGACACCGTAAGTAACTCGTTAAAAGTGTTGCCATTAGAATAAATTCTGCCTATTGTTAGTACTATAAACATTTTCATTAAAAATTCATACCTCATCATAAATCTCCTAACATATTTCCAAACAACCATGTCCATATATGGAACAATAAAAACCCTATCCAGTGGAAGATTTTTTTTATTTTTTTTCTGAGATGCAGAACGATAATTAAACTGACTTCTTCTTGTTACAGGTTGATTAGTTTTATCAGTCCAATTCTCTGTGGAGTTTATTTCCATAACAATTTTCTGTAGATAATATAAGGCAGAAACAGCACATCTATTTTAGAAATAATTTGCACAATTCTCTATTGCAAGAGAATAATAAAAAAAAATATAAAAAAATTGTACCTGTTCACTTTCTCTTTAAAAGCCCCTGTGGGCTTTGGAGAAACCAGAGTGTGCTCTGTGTTTTCAACAGAGGACACTGTGTTCTCAGTGGAGCTGAGGGGCAATGAGACTCAGTTCACGCTCAGGGAGCTGCGCCCAAACCAGGTTTACCGACTGAGGATAGCTGCTGGAACCGCTGTGGGCTTCGGCGTTCCGTCTGAGTGGGTCCAGCAGCAAACAATAGTCCGCAACGGCCCCGGTGACAACAGCACAAGTAAGAGAACGCATGGCTCACTTGTGTCCCCATTTGCTATACGATAATTACTTCATATGTCTTTTTTTTTTTTTAAACCACGAGATACAAAAAGTAGGCAACATGTTTCAGAGAAGGCTTTTAAATATTACCTCAGTTTAGAGGCTCATACCTGTTATACTCAGAAAAATAAAGAAACAATCTTGATTATGGCAATAAATGAAATAAAAACAATGTTTGAATAATGTTAGGTCTACCAGGAAGTTTGAGAGCACTTCACGTTTCAGACTCTTTATTTTTATTTTCTATCAAGATTTGACACCTGGTGCCTCTGGTAAATTACAATGTACTTTATCACTAAGCTTGATTGGACAGCCTGACCTAAACTCAGTTAAGAACCTGTTGTCAACCAGAAGACGACAAACACCATAACAGGGCTGAGCAGTTAATCAAATTGATAATTCAGTTTTGTTTTTGGCTCAAACCGATCACACAAATAATGTAAAAAGCAAAACGATATCTTTCAAAAGTTGTATTGGCATATTTCAACGAGCTGAGTTGAAGGGGGAAAGTGTTTTAATGGGCTAACCTTCATGTTTTTTTTTTTGTTTTTTTTTTAAATCTCCTTCCAGTGATTTTTGCTCCTTCTGAGCTGAAGGTCAGAACCAGAGTGACCAGTCTTAATGTGACATGGCAACCCTCACCAAATCACACGCTGGTTTCTGGCTACAAGCTCTCCTATCGGGAAGCGGAAACTGACGAGTTCTCCAGCAGAGACAGAACGGCGCACACGCACACCATCAAGCTTCGGAAGAAGGCGAGGCATCACCTGCTGATGGGGCTTGGTAAGATGTTAGTCGTTTCTAAACTCTAACAATACGCTGTCTTCGGCAGATCTTTGTACATTTGTCTCGTATCAGTCAGAGAAATTGGAACACTACTTTAAAAGTTTGTCCCTCCGGTTTTTTCCTCTGCGTTTTATTAGTTCCTGACCGGCAGTATGAGGTGAGGGTCTGGGCGTTCGACAAGCAAAAGGATGGAGCGGCTGCGGTGTGGAAGGGGAGGACGGATAAGATCCATGGTAGACGTAAGACTTCCTTTAGAGGCATGCACCTCTAAACAGTAAAAGAACCCAACATAACGTCTCCATGTTGATAACGCCAGAACAACATTTGCACTTTCTGGCATTCAAGGGAGTGATCGTACGCTTGTGTTGCAGCTTTTGGGCCGTCCTCGTCCCCTCCGCTGCCCCCCAGCAGCATCCAAGCTACGGCCAACAGCTCCACCTCCATCTGGCTCCGTTGGGAGAAACCTCGGTTCATCAACGTGCGGATCATCAACTACACAGTGCGCTGCAGCCCAGCAGGAACCACCAACGCCTCTCTGGTCTCTTATTATACCAGGTCGGAAGATCAGGATGAGTATCTGAAACAGTTTTCAGTATTGTTCAAATAAAAGTTACAATTTTTATATATCCAAATATGTTTGAAAAAACGCACAGGGTCATCATAAGGTCTTCCAATTATTCCACTTGGCCGCATGTAGAACAAATTTAAGGAGAGAGATGGGGACTTGTGTTTGAGACTTGCACTCGAGTTGCACATAAGTCACAAAAATAAAGACTTTAGATTCGACTTTAACTTGTTCCCTAGAGGATTCGCTGGTTTCCTAACAAGTGAAGTTCTCTTTATCCTTCTTCCTCTGTCCTATCCTTGCCTCCCTCTTTCCCTTTCAACTTTTTCCCCCACTTGTCTTCCTTTCTTTTCTCTTTTTTACCCTCTTTTTTTAGTTAGTTTCTTACTGTTTTTTCCTACTGCTACTACCAATTGGCATTCCAATTACATGCCAATTGGATCGAGTGGTGTTTGGTCCAATTGGCATTCAAATATGCATTCGAGCCCCGCCAGAGTTCACCTCAACTGAACCGAGACCTCTGTTTTTAGGCAGGCCAGAGTTTGTTTTTTTGGTCTGCATCAGACTTTGAGTGCGCATTCACACCTCCCCAAACAAACCAGGCTTTTTAATCAAAACTCTAATAAATTAGAGTTTTGATTAAAGCGCACTACACGGGGCTGGCAGAAATGCATCCTTTGAATTCTAAGGATCTTCTAAACTCATTCTAAACAACTTTTTCCACTAAATCTCACCCAAATCTATCCTAGAGGTCCATACATCATGTAGACATTGCTCCGACTTATTTTTGACAAAATAAAATGCTCCATAGGAATCCCAACAACTATAGAATAGAATTGATTTAAGGTTTTGTGTGAGGAGAGAAAACATGAAAAATATGCACAGAGCATTATATGGTCGTTGACTGTTATTGATGTTTTGCAGTTCTTCTTTGGAGATCCTGCTCAGGGGACTGAGGCCTTTTACCCACTATGAGCTGGCAGTGCGGTCCAATGGAGTGAACGCTGCAGGACCCTTCAGCGGCACCGTGGTGGAGGCCACCCTGCCTGACCGTGAGTCTCCTCAGAGCAGTTCAAATACGACAAGTATGAACTGTCTTGCATGCACTTGGTGGAAAAATACATTTTTTAAAAAAAGTCTCAGCTCTTTATTTAAATTTTTTTTTTTTTTTTTGGCTCTCTTTGACGCTAGCACTCATACTCAGCTTCCTTTGAGCGAGTTGATTAAAGAAATCTAGTTGATAATGTTTCTTGATGAGAAGCAGCAAGTGACAGAGTCGGTGAGTGTTTTTTTTTTTTTTTTTTTGAAGTTCATGTTTTTATCTGTTCCAGTAAAAGTAAAGTTCACCTTGCTCTTTTTTGGTGGTCCAAATAAACTGCGGTGTGTACCATCCAGTTTGACGGATCATGTTATATATGGACGTAATTATGTGCAGATAGCAAACCAATAAATGAACTGATCAGATGGGGATACACGGCTGGCTAATAACTGACTGACTAATTAAGCGCTCAGGTGTGGAAATGGCCAATGACCCCTGTCTGTTGAATTTGAATGATGGGTGGGTTATACCGTTATAGCGCCAGCTAACCTCTTCACATTCTCCTCCAACGTGCGTCATCACCTAAGCCTCTCCCTGCCCCCCCACCCCCTTTTGCCCTCATAGTATATCCTATCTTGTACCCAGGTGGCAGGGGCATGAGGACACAGATGGCTATCACACAGCGAGTCAAATCCCCCACCAAGACAATAAACACTCCCCAGCTGTGTGAGGCCTCATTTCTGGGCTCTGATGACTTACCTGATCCTCTTGTCTCCCTCAGGGCCGTCCACACCACCTGAGGAGCTGCAGCTGAGAGCTCTGAACTCCTCGTCTGTGCTGGTGAGTTGGCGCCCTCCGCTGGAGCCAAATGGCATCATCGTCAGCTACAAGATTTTGTACACCGTCAACCTGAGTGAGCCTGAAGACGAGTGGAGGAATCTCTCTGAGGGTGGTATGTTCTCTAGTAGGGATTGCACGTTGAAACATGTTCATAGTTGAGATACTGGATGCAGCTGTTTGTGTCACAGCTGGTGTCACTCTTGTCCTCTTTCTCAGGGGGCATCTTTAGTGTGGAGGTCCACGGTTTGTCAGGGGGAACTCGGTACTTCTTTAAAGTGGGAGCTTCCACAAAAGTGGGATCAGGACCTTTTTCACCCATTATGGATGTTCAGACTCCCCTGCCCACGTATGGTATGAATATTGCTTCTCTGCTTCAGCTAAACGCCCCACAGTCCTGCTCTGCATCACTATCACCATCACTGCCACATGACCAACCTCCTCCACTCCCCTTCCTGATACGCAAACGGCAACAAAATGGAAAGTAAACATTGACGTCGGCCTAGTTTTAGTTATTGATAGCAATACAAATGCTAAAGCAGATATATCATGTGTCCTTAGTCAAAGTACAAACTCCAAACTATCTGAGAGTTTGGGGCAAGACTCGAAGTTTAATGTTCAGAGAAGTTTTCCATCTGATATGTCTGAGCTTGAACGGCTCGATTATAATATTCTTTCCTGGAAACTCTCATGTGGAAATGTTCAGTTATTTGTGAAACAATTGAGAATCGTGCACTTCTTCGTTTTATCACATAAAACATCAATGTTTGAATACTTTATGCAAGCATTGAACCAGGACCATAGAAACTGTTCAACAAACAAAATGGTCTTTCACTTTTCCTTTGAAACTTTTCGAGTGAACAGAGTAACACTCTTGTCTGCATGTGCCATTGTGAATGGAACTGGAGATGGGTGGGTGGCTGAGTTTTCCTGCCATCTGTTTTTTTTTTTCCTCTACTGATAATTCACACTGCCAATACCCAGTATGATTGAATATGAACGAAGGTCTGCTCTCCACAAGTCGAATACAGCCAGATATCTTGACGAAGCATTAACGTCACCTTACATGAAAAATAAGTCCATCCTGTCTCAACTGTGCTGATTTCAATTTAGCTGTCATTCCAGCCATTGCGGTGTTCCCTAAAGATAAAATAAACATGCTTCTAGTGATTTATAAGTCAAATATGAAACTTGGTAGCAGGATAAATATATTTTTTTGCCTATCTTCTGTGCTATGTTGTAAAATTTGTATGTTTATTCTAATAGACATCCTAATGTTTTTTCTGCTTTGCCTGTTTTACCAGAGCTGGACATTCACGCAGTCACGGGCATCATAGTCGGTGTTTGCTTGGGACTTATTTGCATCCTCCTCTGTATGTGTTTCAGCTTTCGAAACAGCAAACCCAGGTCAGTGTTCACACTCTACGCATGTTTTCTATTTTAGTTACAATTCCTAAGGACACCCAGAAGGTGGACCTCAATAAATTTTAGGTGATTCAGTTAAAAAAGTGAAACTCCTATATTTGACAGCTCTTTAGAAAGATACGCTGGCAGCAATTATTTCTGCTAGTGTTTGCTAATTATGGGTTTTAGTAGATGAAATCATAAAAATCAGTCTCTTCAGAGATTTTAATATTGCATAAGACAGTTATAAAAACGTTGCTCGGAAGGTCAAACAGCTCTGTTCTTCCTCCTGAATCTGTGATTTTTAAAGTAGAAGATTGTGGGAGATGCTCTTGGTTAGGACATCAAGTCGGCTCAGATAGTTGATTCTTCTTCTTCCTCTTGGGGCTCTTATAGTCTTGTCAGTTTTTCCATTATGTAGATTTGTTCATTAATTCCAGCCCATCGGGTTAGAGTCTCTGCTTCTCTCTGTCCCAATTTCTTTGTTATTGCAAGTCTTCATTAGGATTTCAACTAAATATGTATTATTCCTGAACAGAAACATTCAAAAGCAAGAGGTTTATTTTTTTTCCAAACTCTTTTTCTTTTTTTTTTTACATCTTATCTTTGAGCATGTCTTGAACATATGATCATGGGTATTATCAATCATTTCACATGTTCATCAACATAGAAGGCTCCTGTTGAGAAATGTGCTCTTAATTTAGGGCAGTGAGAAAAAATATACATATGACGTTTTCCATAAGAATTCCCTCTACTTTGATACTTTTTCACATACATTGCTATACCCCGGTTTATTATTTCAATATTTCCTCCTCTTCCCATCTTTTCTTTTACGTTGTCACTTGAGTGAGTGTTAGTCTTTGTTAATTCATGGTAATTGGCATTGGATTGTTGTTGCACAATTAACTAAAACCTCGTGAGATTCTCCTCAGTCCGGTGTTTTTATGACTTCTTTATTGTAATAATCTCTTGCTTATAGATATCTAAATAATTCATGATTATTCAAGTCATAGTTATCTCTAATTTCCTGTTCTCTAAAGCCCGTCCTGTTGCGATTCCCCCAATGTGTGAATCAGTGATCTTAAAATGAGTTCAAATGTACCGTCATGCGCTATCCTCTTTAAAGTTTGTCAATCTCTTATTGTCTTTGTATGTTATGGCGATCCTGTGCCTGCCTCCAAAGTGTTGGTCTCCTTGTCTAACGGTCAGATTCCAACCCCACACAGAGAGCTGTCTGGAGGCCTGAGCTCCACGGATGTGACTCCTCAGTGCAGAAAAGGCGGCTGCCCTGCTCCAGCCAGTGTGCCCGAGTGCAGCGATAGCCACGAACTGGAGACACTGATGCCTCCAGGCACCCAGGAGGCGGGTCAGCAGCCAGCAAAAGACCCGGAGGAACAGAGTCTGATGGCAAGTTCTAATCAGGGGGTAGGGAGACGGTGCTCCTGCACCCGAACTGAAGGTCAAAACCTTCAATGGGAGGCAAGCCTGTAGTTCTTTACGGAGTTTTTTTTTTTTTTTTTATGCGTCGATAAAGTGACGATTCTTACTTTGATGTACTGTTTCTCTCGCAGATTGCTTGGAATGGCTCTGTGAGTCATAACTGGGTCAACAGGATCACACGATACAGAGACACCTTAACAGAAGAGTCTCCAGCGCTGATTAATGGAGCGCTCAACATGTTCATTACTGCGACTGGCATGGTAAAACAACCAATGATGCACACTGACTTTTATGTTTCAAATATGAGTCTCTTCCTTTTTGTTAAAGAGTGTAAAAATGTCAGCTTTCCTCTTTTCAATAAAGAGTTTATGTCTGGGATTGAACACGGAAACATATTTTTGCAGCTTCAGAGCAGACATAAAATAATGTTCTATTATCTGCAGATTCTTTATGATGATTATAATTAATTTTTTTCTTAGTTCTCACTTTCGTCTTTTTTCTTCTTTAATATTTTTGTCCTTTCTTAGTGAGGTCTTCCTCACATGTTTTATTACTGGCCATCACAGCAATAATAATTTTTTTCAATTTATTCATGTGTTTTTTTTCCTTCATACTCACAATTCAACAGTGAAGAAAAGCACCTGTTCGTTTTTCTTCTCTTGGCGTCAGATTTATATATACATTTGTTGCCAGCAATCCAATTAAGCCAACATTGCTGTCAATAACTGACATTTTAATCCATTCAGATGTCTGACATTAACAAGATGGTAATAAACATGCACAAGATGTTATTTCATACAGCTGAAAAGGTTGAGGACAAGGTTGGTACCAAAGAAAGAAAGGAAAAAAACAAAAAAAAGTTTAATTATGTTCATGTCAAGGGACAAATCCAACTATTACTAGTAATTATTGTGATCTTAATTGCTTTTTTCCTTTAATAAAGCATGTTGAAGCTAGTTTATAGTCACCACAGTTAAAATGTTAGGGGTTTTGTGACACCTTCACAATACAGTCTTGAAGCACTTTTGGAATTCCAGCATTTAGCTGAAGTCCAAGCCAACTACGCACCACAGCGTTCATCGAAGCAGAACGGATGTGACTAAACTCGGATATTTGGAAACTTTTATCCTCCTCCGGTGAAGGAGAGAAAGGTGAACAGAATCCAAACTTTTCCGTGGTGTACATCTTACAAAAGTTTGTTTTTCACGAGTGAAGAGTAGCAAACGCATGTCAAACTGTGAGTTTTGCGTACCTTTACACCCCTAACTCCATCTGTCCAGCATTTTGTATCAAGTGCATTGGAGTGTTCACATCATATGAAACGCTTTTTAAAGCTAGAGACACAATCCAACAAGCTACGGTTTCTTGTTTCTGGCATTTGAGATTTCCTCCATTGAGTCTGATGCCATTGACAAACTGTTTGATCTGAATCCATATCAACTTTTGGTAGGATGTGTTTAAACAGAAAATCCGCATTTTGCACATTTTTGTACTTTCATTTGGGTTTCTACTGCTTCCAAACCCGAGTACTTAAAAAAATAAACACCCAGCAAAGCTCAGCCCATTGCTAAGTAGCCCAAATGGAGCTCCAGCACATTTAGCTAGCTGGTTTTACTGCTGTATACACTATACAATGGCCGCTGGAAAAGATAAGCATTTTGTTGCCGACTTAACGTTCAGAAACCACTGGCTGCATTCTTGTTGGCTGTGCAGGAGGCTCTACTTTTGCTTTTCAAAGACATAAGGTTGTATAATTTCACGTTCGAGTTTACACTTGAACGTTTAAATTTCTTATGCAAAAAATGTAATGAACAATGTTTTGTATAAGCTAAATGGACCTATCCTAACGTGTTCAAGGGTCACCTTTGGTCAATAGATCACCTTTACAAACGGTTCAAGAGAACCGCTGACTGAAAACCCTAAAAATAATAGCAGCTTTATTGTGTTGCAGGAAACAGAGGATCATCTCTCCACGTCTCTGTGCAGTAACCAGGTGGAGGCAGAAGTCATTGTGCACTCTGAGTTGTCAGACCCAAGTGGGAGGGAGAAGGAGGAGGGCAGCGAGCGCGATTCTAACGCCACCCGAGGACCGTCGTTATCAGAGGACGCGTATTCCCCTCTGAGTTGGCCGAGTTTGCCGAGAGAAGAGGCGGAGCACCTCCAAAACCTTTCAGCGGCTGAAAGTTCCTCGAGCCTTCTGGCAAGAACATTGGCAGCTCATCACAATGAGGAGGCAGAAGGCACCAGGCAACAGCAGGACACCGACAGGGAGCCGCAGCCGGACACATGCCTCACCAATGGCTTCCACTCTCCTAAGACTCCGAGGCCCATGCTGAAATCTGAGCGTCTGGAAGTGGAAGACTCCAGACACTGCCCGTCCGCTGCAGGGAAGGCTATCGCTGCCGGACTACCTTCTGCACCCTTTGTCAGCCCCGGCTTTGTGCACTCTACCTCAGCTGCTCACATATATCTGTGCCCTTAACTTCATCCACGCAGGGACATTTCAGACTATTTTTCCTTTTTTTAATTTTCCAGGAAGAATCCATGAAAAAAAAATATTTTTATGCACATTATCACTGGATTTCTTTCTCTTCCTTGCATAGTTTTATAGGTACTTTGAATCCATCGTTTCACATATGTGTATACTGTATACATGAGAAGTGTTTTCTTTTTTTTGTAGAGGTCCAGAGTTGTTTCAGGTTCTACATCTTTGTGGATTCTTTCCCGATCACAAAAAGAAGACAGGAAAGTTTGAATATAAGCAGAGCAGAACCTGAGTGAAGTCGCATCCCACCCCACCTTCTTCAAATCAGACAAAATTGGTGTTTGTGCTGCGTTTGTGCATCAAATTTTTTTTTGTTTTTGCCGCTATCATTTTAAAGATATTAAGAAATTTTTCCAGACGTTATGAAAGGTCAACCAGACCCCCCCCCCACCTTCTTCAAATCAGACAAAATTGGTGTCAATCAACTCGACTATGTTTGTGCTGATTTGGGCAGCTAATGTTTTTGTTTATGCTGCTTTGGCTTTGAAGATATTAATGAAAGTTTAAAGGTCAACCAGCTCCCCCTCCGACCTACTTTTACTAAATCAAAATGAAATTAAACTTTCATTAAATATCTTCAAAGCCAAAGCAGCACAAACAAAAATCTTTGCAAACCAGCACAAATGTAGTCAAGTTGATTGACACAATTTGAAGAAGGGGGCTGGGGGTGCTGGTTGACCTTTCATGACCCCTTGGAAACATCTCTTAGTATCTTTAACATGATATTGGCACGAACGAAAATTTTTGCTGCGCAAACGTTTGACACCAAATTTGCCTGATTTGACAAGAGGTTGAGGGGCAACTTCACTCAGGTCAGAGCAGAAGGGAGTGAATTATAGATGGGCTCTTCCTATTGGTGGTGTTCCACTCGGGGAAGACATTACAACAGGAAGTGATGATGGAGTAATTGGAAGGGGTTTCTTCAGCTGTGTCAGGGTGGGTTGCTTTATTGATATCCCCACAATGTGGCATTGAGAAATGAGCCTTAAAGAGTATTCACTAATGTCAGAGTGCAGAACACCCACATCCTGTAGTCTCAGGGTCCAAACACTCACACAGGGATTCTAGTTAGCACCAGTCCTGCGTACCGTATACAAACATTTCCTGAGTGGAGAGTGCAGAGTGCCAGGGATGGGGAGGGGGGTCTCTGGTGCCTATATATTCTAGGTGCATTTATAATCTGTGTATATTTTCTATTCAGTGCATGTACAAACCATTGTCAGAGTGAAGTGAACAAGGTTCGGTAGATGTCCATTTGGGACATGTGGCTCTGGTAACCAGTAAAAACTGGGTTTTTACTGTTTATCAGTGAGGGGCTTTATCGTGTTAAAATCAGAGTACCTCAATGTTAACATCGGTTGCATTAAGCTGGAGGGAAAACAAAGGGGAGATTTTACAGCAATCCATGTGCAGACCACTCTCCTGATGTAGCTCAGCAGGGATGCACCTCTGTCCATACTGATGTCAGAACGCTGTTACACAAAAGTTAAAACTCTTCCAAGGAGCCTGTTTGGTGGCTTAAAAAGTGTTTGCCCCCTTACAGAGGTTTTTTTTCTGTGTTTTTTTTTGGCAAAGTTCAATGTTTCAGATGATCAAACAGATTGTAATGTGTCGCAAACATAATCGTAGTAAATACAAAAGGCTTTTTTTTTTTTTTTTTTTTTTTAAATTAAAGTTGATGAATTAAAGTTTAGTGAAAGTCAGTTTAGCTCTTTTGGAGGGTTTTCGAACATGAATGGCACGTTTAAGGTCACACCACAGCAGGACCTGTGAATACGACACATGTGATGCCACTTAGCCGAATGCTGTTTCAGCTTTATGTCAGACATACTAGGAAGCGCACCCTCCAGAACTTTCCAGAGTCTTTCATCTGTTCCAAAATGGTTATTTTTGTTTCTGAGAGTGGGGTCACGTTGTAAGTTTGAATTCCTTTTGGTCAGAAGTGGGTTTGGATATGGTACTCTTACATGAATTCAAATTTCACCTGGTTTTTATTATTGTTGGAAGACAAAGATTGACCTCAACTCCTAGAGAGGTTTGCCATCGTTTCATGTTTTGTCCATTTTGTGGATAATGGCTCTGACTACAGTACAAAAGCCTGAGAAATGGCCTGCTAACTCCAACCAGACTGATGGTTGTCAATAACTTTGTAATCTGTTCTTGAATTTTTTCGGACAGGATTTGTTTTTAAAACCATTTTTCCTACTTCATGTGGTGGGACAGGTTCTGTTTGACTGATCTTTTGATTTTACAGTTCTAGCTGTAATTTGGCCTGTTCATTCATAATAATAATAATTATTAATAATAATAATAATAATAACAATCATACTTCAAACTTACATAGCGCTTTCTGGGACACTCAAAGAAATTTAACTCATGACTTAATATGGGGGGCGGGTTGTACTGGATAACTGTCCCCCTCTGAATAAAAGTATTTGTCATTTGAAAACTCCTCTTTAGATATGTGCAATTGTTTTGATAATCTGAAACATGCAAGACTGACAAAAAGGCAAGAAAAAAAAAGACATCTACAAGGGAGCAAATATTTTTTTTAGAACAAAATCTTTGAAAAAATGACCCCATTTTTTGTATTTATGTTCATGTGATTTTGAATAAAAACATAAACATGTTGAAAATATTTCTTGTATTTTCGACCCGATTCATTTTGACGTCATTATTGGTTGGAGCAGTGTTCACAAGGACTGGTGCATCCCTCTTTTCTTTTCCGTTCTTTTTTTGTCTCAACATCACTACCTCATTTCTTTTCAAAAGGGTTGTTCGATTTGTTTTACCCTAACTTTATACGGCAATTTTTCTAAACTCGCCTGACTCAGCACAAACAGAAAGTGTTGGACACCGACTCTGCGGTCGTGCTTTTATATCAAAACAAGGAATGTATGTCCTGTTGCCATTTGTGGATTTTGTCTCTGTGTCAAAGTTCCCTATTGCATCTTCTGTGCTCGACCAAAAGCCTCCGTGCTCGGTGGCCACTTTGTCAAATCTGAATGTTTACTTCACACGTTTTAGTGGATGTGGGCATGAGGCATTTGTGAGTTTTTGACAGTTCTGCAGCTCAACACGTCAATAGTTGCAGCTGGTGTCATTGTTTTGTGTCTTCTGTAACACAGCTTTCAGCTGCATCCATTCTGCTCTTTATTATAAATAGATTTTCTGAAGGATAGTAACTCTATGATTTGAGAGACATTCTTTTTACTTGTGATGGAAAGAAGGTGGAAACTTTGGTTTGTACGACTGTAACTAGATATTACGACTTACCATCTGTAATTCTTACACACTGGCAATAAGTTGGTATCCTTTTTTTTTCTTTCTGGTAACACAAGTTGCATAGTAACAAGTATGATCTTCTAAGTTAAAATTTGGAAATCTGTAACAGTGCACACAGGTCCTTACAAAAATATTATTCAACCTTTTCACTTTTTGACACTGTACAGCCACACACTTCCTTGTGTTCACCTGGGAAAGTAAATGTTAGGCCAACACTGGCGTATTACCTAAATTAAGTGGAAAGACACATGATTGAAAAGTTTTTTTTACCAACAAAATGTGAAAAATACGGCATGTGTTCGTATTCAGTCCCTTTTAATCTGATACAGCAAGATAAAGTATACTTGTGGTGTTCCACAAGGACGAGTACTGGGACCGCATCTGGTTGTTTTGCACATAACTGATTTTCATAGATTATATGACATCCTAATAAAATATAGCCACTGATTTCCTCCAGAAGGTAACAAATTAGTAAGTTGTCCACCTGCGTGAACTTTAATTTCGTGTAAATCCAGCTGTTCCGTGAAGAAAATGACTCAAGGCCAGAGAGAAAGTTGTGGAGAAGTTTAGGTTTACATATGAACCTAAACGTTTTGTCATTTTTACTCATAGAACATAAAAAAAAAAAAAACATATTGTAGTGTGCCACTTTGTGCTGATGTGTCACATAAAATCCCAGTTAAATATTGTGAAGTTTGTGGCTGTAGCGTGGCAGAATGTGAGAAAGCTCAAGTTATTGCTTGTCCTCTTTCCAACGGTTCTCTAATTAAGCCAGACCTGGCGTGGAACCGAGCTTCACCTTTCCTTCCTTTCCCTGATTCTGCGCGTTTCTGTGCAGCTGTGACAGTCTAACAAGCTCAACCCAAGTTATGACATGTTCCAGAACCACCTCAGCGTGTTTCCATCAGCAAAACACTGTTTCCTCAAATGCCTAACCTTTGTCATTTTAGATACAATGTTGGTACATTTCGAAGAAGTCTATTCTTTTATTTCTTGCTTTCCAGT
The DNA here is from genome assembly GCA_903067095.1 of Girardinus metallicus. NCBI lineage: Eukaryota > Metazoa > Chordata > Actinopteri > Cyprinodontiformes > Poeciliidae > Girardinus > Girardinus metallicus. The sequence goes on from CAEGAE010037722.1 coordinate 81,926, forward strand.
GTATATTAGTGACTGTGTTTTATTTTCTCTGTAGTTAATTTATCGACAGAAATGAATGTTCTCGAGTGATTAATTGCGACGTGCAGGAGTGAGGGGATCGTTAAAAAAAAATATATATATATATATATATATATATATATATATATATATATAAAACACAAACTCACAGAAGTACTGCTGCAACTGAACAAATTGAAGTGCCAAGCCAGTTTCATTTGCAGCCGATCTTTGATGTCACGGCAGATTTGCATCATTGGCTAACTAAAAAGTCAGCTCTGAAGGTAGTTGAAGGTAGGCGGAGGGGAGGTGGGGGTGGGGTGGCTGTGGCGTGTCGAGAGCAATACGATAACATTATCGTGTTATGATAATGTGCTCTGTCTGAAAGCTAAGGCAAACCAGTAGAGCCGTGCTTGCGTCGTATTGCCCCTGGAGATTTCTGAATACTGTAAAATCATCCTAAAAAGACTGTACATCTCAAAACCATTCCAGCTTTACTCTCAGCCGTGATTAGCCATGGAAGATTAGCAAAGGTGCTAAAAGGTGAAGGAACATAAATTCACTCCCCTGCTTCCCTCAGTATATTTTGAGCAAGTTCAGTCACTGTAGTCGGGACTTTTCCTAAATGCTTTACATAAAGAACTTGTTGAGCATGTTGTCCGTTTTAAGTCTGTTTCTTGACTTGCAACGGCCTTTATTAGGAGAGGTAAATATTCCAAACTGAGCCTCCAGTTGCTTTTGTGTACTTTTCTTTCCCACCTACAAATGTAAAATGGCAATAAAAATAAAAACATCCCAGCTTGGTGACAAATATTATATTTCCATGTCAGAATTTCACAAAAAGCTTTTCTAAAAGTGACACGGAAGACAAAACTGTGGTTTTTGAGTTAATGAGTGAAGCAGAAGAGGTAGAAGTATTGAACCGGTCAGGTGAAAATTGTAAAAATATGATTTTATAAATTTTTATATTTTTTTTAAATAATTGATCTGGTTGTAATGAACTCCAAATTATGATGGATCCAGATGTGAGCAGCAAAGATGAATTCTTAACTTTAACTTCCCAGAACCTGTTAATATTTCTTTTTCTGTGTTGCCCTCTGACTGGCTACCGATTTGCTTGCTCGTTTTTTTATTTTTTTATTTTTTGCATCGTTCTCCCTCTTGCTTACTGGAATTGTGGCGACAGCGTAGGTTGTAATGCAGGTGCATCCACGGCATTTCTCATAAGTCTGTATCCCTGGTGATCGGTTTCAGCTATAGCGGCTAAATTTTACCGAAATCCGTGCAGCACAGCAACCATGCGGAAAATAATCAGATACCTACAGATATGCTTAACTGCTTTATTTCTTCAGTGATGTCGGTAGAAGCACATGTGTGAAAGTTTGTTTTTACACGGGTAACATTTATTATTTTTGATTGCCACTTTACAACAAAACAAAAACCACTGTGTTGTGTTCTGGTCGACAACTAATGTGAATTTGACCAGTTTGACAGAAAAACATCTGTCCAGCAGCTCAATTAATCATTTTGAATGTAAAAAAAAAAAAAAAAGTTATAAGATGGGTAGATTTCTAGATTTTTCTATTTCTCTGTGTTTTTGTAGTCTGACTGCAGTCATGGCGACAGGGATTCACGGAAAACCTGCTTTCAGTTTAAAGGACACCTGTTCTCTCAGCTGTTTTATGTCTTCAGTAAACTTTAATTTACTCCCTTTATTGACAAGAACAATCACATTTTTAGAGAAAAAAAACATCACTATAACATTTAGCATACCCGTTTTAAATGGGATTTATTAAAATAAGATACCTCATGTTTGTTGGTTCTGATCAGCTTATTGACGCTGCACCTTTTTTGTAACAACTGGAAGATGTCCTTTTTATTTATTTATTTTTTATTATTATTTTTCTTTTTTGTGAACATAGATTTACCCCCAAAGAATTAGAAGCGGTTCTGTCTTAACTCAGAGACAATTTTTACTCATTACAGGCACAGGGTGGCTCTTGATTAGCAACGCAAGTGTGAACAAATGCAGCAGGGAGGCGAATTGGGATTAAATAACTTCATTTAGTCCTCAGGGGTAATAACTTTATAGCAAAAAATAAAAGTTATCAGAGGAAAAGAAAAGCTGCTGTTTAACTACAGTCGTTAAGACTTCTGATATCCCCTCGACTTCACTTTTCGCACTCCTCTGTTCAGGCTGCCGTTTACTGACAGAAAGGTCTCAACTCAGGTCATCTTTGCGTGAATTTGTAAAGGTTGGTGCCAGCATTAGGAAACATGCCACATGTTGCTCAGTGTGGTCATTTTCAAAAGTAAATCCTAGAAGTTCTCGTGTGCACAGATGATGTCTCACTTTGTGCTTCTAATCTCTCCACGCGGTTCTGCCTCTGTACTTTCTGGTGCTTCACTGTGAAAAGATCTTATTATTGTTATTGTTATTCTTTCTGCAGTAATATTTTACGCCGCCTTGTCCTGTCTGGGTTTCGTGTGCCGACTCTGTCCTGCTTCTCAGTGCGCTAGCTCCGTTTTAAACTCTGCTGCCACTCGCCTCAGACGCCTCCACCACCATGTGCTGACAGCAACTACAGACCATACTAGCAAATTATAGGAGCACTTAGAGTGGCCTCTTTTTAGGGGCTATAATCAACTTTAACCTGTTATCTTTACATTTTAAGAAGTGTAATTTTCTTAGCCCATGAGACCACAGAACGATTACTCACCGTAGGGAGAAAGCTACACTTAAAAAGCTCGGCTTGTTCGGAGAAATCGATCAAAGGATGTGCTTTGCTTGTGCTCTGTGGAGATATTTCCTGTGTTACTTGGTGTGCAAATGTAGAAAAAAAGAAAAAAAAGAAAAAGAAATCTCACAAAAGCCTGAAAACTTGTCTTATGTAAATAAACCTCGACAGTTAAAAGCGATGCGTTCGGTGTGTCTTTGCGTGGGTGTGTTTCCTGAGCACAAAAGGTGCTTTTGTTGCTCTTGCGCTTTTAGGATATTTACAGTTTTCACATCCTGGGTGAAGTTTTCTTGTACTTAGCTTCCCATCAAAGCAAACCTGTGAGAGAAAAGAGTGTGTACGAGTAAAATGAGTAAAACGGGGCTGAATGCAAAGGCATGCCACATTTTTCTGACTTTATTTTGTTATATAAAATCCCACTCGGGTGAAGTTCGTAATTGTAGGATTGCACAACCTCCAAAGTAACTTGAAAGACGTGGGGGCTTTCCAGGACTCTATAACTGGGTCAGAATTGGGCAAACCGTGTACAAGAACAGTAACAACAAATAAATTATGGTTTTGAAGTGGCACACAGAAATAATTGCTTAAGTTTTATTAAGAAATAGTATTTAAAACCCGACATCTTGTCTTAACTTGTTTCTTGTCCTAATCAAACCTCAGTTTCGCTGTTCTAAAACATCGCTGTGCAAGATAAAAAAAAAATTATAATAATTGCATCAGCTCTCTGTGTTAATCTGAGAATCAAACAAATAGGTAACCAAGAAGAAGCTTAGAGTAAAAATAATAAATGTATCCTTTTTGGGGGCGATCCGTTTATCCTCGTGTTTAAATCAATAGAAACACATAATGTCTTATTAGTGTTGTGCTATTTATTCAATACTGTATCTTGCTTTTAAATGTCCTGTAAGAGGCAGAAATGTCAATGTATTTCATTCAGATTTTATGAGCCAGACCAACACAAAGTATTGTGTGTAGATGGGCGGCGGAAGTAGCATGATACATGTTTTTTTTTTTAGAGAACAGGCCAAAATGTTGAAACCAATCGTTTTGTTTCTAATCTGAGCTCCGATTTTTTAAAAGTTTTATCTTAAGTTTATTGTCTTAGTACATTGTCAGGGTTAATAAACTATATTTTATTTTTATTCCAGTATATTTTATATGCTGTTAGCTGCAGGCTTCTGTATTGTATCTAACAAAACGTTGTAAAAACAACAATAAAAAACAACAATGTGGTGTTTGTTACTGCAGGAACATTATCTGACCTGTATAAAGGTCCCAAAAAGCAAAATACAGTACATTATTATTATTCAAAATACATTAAAACACCAAAAACAGAACATATTTCAAAATAAAGAAATTGAAATAGAGAAAGAAAAAAAATATTCTCACCAGTTCATATCAACCCTTAGTATTTTAAAATTATTCTGCAATTGCTGTTCTCGTTATGCCTTCAAATTTCATCTTATTCTCCTATAAAATTGGTGTTTTCTTTTCACGATTTTCTTTTTTTTTTAATTATTTTTCTTAATTGTGATAGTTGTTTTTATACTGTCTTTACTACTGTGTTTGAACATTGGAGTAAGGCTAGAAAGGTTAAATGTCAGGCCAAAACTCAAACAGACTCAGCTCTTCTCTACAAGCAGAAAAAAAAACAAGAAACCACTCACTTTAAAATTTTACAAGACAAATACTCCTTTCCCCACCATTAAGACTTTTGAGTTATAGAAAAAAAAAAAAAAACTTCCTCAATTCAAGAGGCATAAATACACAATTAATGAATTTCAGAAATTATAATCTTTAGAGTTTACTGTTCCCAATCAGTCAGGTAAAAGCCAATCATACACAAAGTGTGACATCTCTGAGGTGAAGCCCACTGATAAATTTATAAGCCATGTTAGTAGCTGACCTGTCAGCCTCCATGTGGACTCGCACTGTAGCTAGGCAACGACAACCCAAGCAACAGAAAGGTCATGGTTGTAGGTGCAATCTTTAGAGTAGCCAGCAGGGGGCAGTGTTGTCATGTCTCACAATTTTTTTAGACACGAAGCAACTTAATTTGTGCCACTCCCAAGGAAGACAAAAAACAGCTGCGTGAATTCTGGTGCCCTCAGATCCGGTCTGGATCAGCGACTGCATTTAAAAATAGTATTTATCCTTTGTAGGATCAATGGCTGACGTAAAAAATGATGTTCAAAAAAATGTTATCACAAAAAGAAAATAAATATACAATTGTGTGTTTCTTTAAATAAACGGAGAACTGTCCAAAGAGTATACTCTTTCTACACAACAGAGTGTATGTAGAAAGGTTGTTTAACAAAAAAACAACAATACTGACTCAGGGAGACGATGGCCAGATAAGCCTACAAGAGTTAAGACGGGAGCAATGAGCCGACATCACATGCCACAATCCCCCTCAGGGTCAGATAAAAGCTCTAGCTGAGTGACAGAGGGATCAGTCTCACTATCTTTAGTGTTAATCACCAATCAAGGCTTCAATGCAGATCCCTGGGAGGGGTCGAGACACGGCGTTGTGTCCACGTCACACGAACAAACAACACGGACCTGGATTTTCGCTTTGTGTTGCATTGTGCCACCCTGAAATTGTTTCTCTCCTTCAGCAACAACGCGGAGTCATCTGGGTTCATATGTCTCCTAAGAGACAGGCGAGGGGAGTGCAGGAAGTCAGGTGAGGGCTGTGCTAATGAGGGAGAGCTCGCCGCCTGTGGGGAAATAACTGAGTGAAGATGTTGAAACGGCCCATTCATTCTGCCTCCTCCTGCCTGTGCCACTACGATGGGAACCTCCCCTGGCGAAAGGCACCAGCAGAAAATGAGAGTATCTGGTGATTCTCTCAGCAGTTGAAGCAAAAATAAACCGGGTCTAATTGGACTGTGTTACATGAGTAGTATTACAGGGCATTCTGTGTCTTACAAATGTATTCAAAGTCCTTGGAACTTTTCAAATGTTGTCACGAAGGAGCCACAAGCTGAGTCGAATTTGAATTTTAGGTAATAGACAAACACAAACTTGTGTATAAATGAGAAGCAGAAGGAGAATTTGGGAACATTTTAGTGACGTAAACTTGTATTCATCCCGCTTTATTCTGGTACTCCAAATTACAGTCTACTGCAGATGTTCAGAAGTCTCCTAATTAGCAAGTAGCAAGGAACATAAAATGGTCACGGATAAGACTGCGAAGAAGTTTAAAACTGCAAAATTATAAAATGTATTCCAAACTCCATATCACGGCTAAAATGCTTCAAATGGAACATGGGTGGTATAACTACAGACCTACAAAGATATGGCTCTCCACCAAACTGGAAGGCTTGGCAAGAAGAGCATTAATTAACCAATTGACCAGAATTTGCTGGGCTCAGATTGGGCAATCAGTAGCCATTAAAGACAAGTTGGGACACCACCTGATTCATCAGGAATAAATAAGAATAAATCAGGTTTTTGTTCACTAAGCACCTTCTGGTGGTACTATATGAACAATAGTCGCAGTGAATCTGTGCCAAGGCGTCCACCAAACAGCAAACAGCTTGTATTCCAAACACATGTTAACTTATCAGCATAATGCTAGTAACTCTACATCTAGAAACTTTCAACTAAACTACCAAGTAGAACAAAAACAAAGATGGAGAATAAAGCTAGCAAACAAAATTCTTAAACTTCTCAAGGCAGTAACGTCACAGTACAGCGTGTCCAACCAGACCAGATGGGAATGAGGACAAATTACTACTAAGGCGAAGTGCAGAACAACAGCTGGATGTAGGATTAGAGGTCTGTGTGCGAGTTTGGTGCAATGGTGGGGTACCAGGCAAGCAGCACACAGACCAAATCTAGCATGTGTTTGGAACATAATGCCGCCATATTGAATGTGGAAAAGGAAACACAGACAACACCATATTAGAGACATATACTCCTTCCTCTAGACTCTTTACCCATTCTCCTCATGCATGCTAGTTTTCTGCCGTTATGGTTGGAAAAACACACGGATCCCTCCTTAGTAGAAATTCGCTCAGCCGATTGGTTTATTTCACGGCCAGTTGTAAAATGTCATGCATTCAGGGATTCAAAGTTCTTTTGTTCTCTAGTCATTAAGTCAGACGGGTGAATACAGTTTTGCCAGTTTGCACGGTAGACTCCCAGCGAAGAATGACCAGTATGATATGGAGTTGTGCACTCCGTCAAAAGACCAAAAGACGTAGATGGTGGGTGAACCAAATTTAAATGGACATCCATGGTCATAGTGAAAAACTGATGTTTACAAGAACTCTATTTCATTTGACTGAGTTTGAGCTATTTCCCAAAAAACTGGACAGAACTTTAGTCTCTAGACGTGCAAACCATTTTTCTTTTTCCTGCCACTTCACAACATCATGACATCACAAACATTATTAACAATATTTCACAGCAACAAAATCCTTTTGTGGAGTTATAATTCCAATATGAAACTGCAACCATGGAAACCCAGCTTCAGTTATTGTGTTGGTATTTCATCAGACCAATAAACATGAGGAGCATCCAGTTTGTGTTTTTTCATTAGTAATGAAGATTTCATCTTGTAATCTGATGTTTTTTGTCCTTAAAACAACAGAGTTTTTGCTTTGCATATGTCTGCCCATCGTGAAAAGCCCACTCAAGAAGGGCACGACCTCATTAAATCACTGTCCTCATCTGTCTTTACATGTTTGGTCTCTTCGTTTAGATGAAGACATGTCAAAGCATTTACCTGCGTTAGACAAAAAATTAAAGTATGTAGATTCTTGTTTCTGTTCGTTACCATCTTACTATCCCCCGTTTCCTTGCATTCATGAAACCACTTGACAAAATGACTGACTTGGTATTTACAGCAGACCCGGGCCACATCAGGCCCGCCGGATGACCCTGACTGGCCTGTTTGACAGACCTGGGCATTGTACGGTCCAGACCACATGACCTTAGTTGACTGACCGCCGTGGAAATTCCAAAGTAAACATACCTTCTGATTTCACCTCATTCATGGACTAAAGCTGCACTGCTTTTATTCTGAAGTTGCTGTTTTTCTTATTCATGCGAGACATGCACGTGACTGAACATAATCAGAAGACGACTTCAGCCCTGAAAATGTCAGCTCAGGCTAAAAACAGAAAGGTAGGTTCCAAATGTAGGATTTTCAACAAAAATTGGATGGCTAAGTATTTATTCACTGAAGTAGGAGGTAAAGCCGTGTGTTTAGTTTGTGGGGAGCAGATCGCCGTGTTTGAGGACTACAATCTGAATCGGCATTACCAGACGAAACACGGGGAGAAATAAAAAAAACTTGACTAACGAAGCTTTGTTAGCTAAACTGTGAACACAGCAAGGCTTTTCTTTTTACCAAGCTCCACGCATCCAGAAATGCAGCAACCAAGACCAGCAAGACATTCTCGAAGGGGGAGTTTGTGAAAGAGTGCTTGGTCGACTCTACAGCGATGTTCAGCTGGAACTCACTGAACTGCAGTCTGATGCAGTTCTGGCCGAGAACTTTAAGACAGGATCTCTGCTGGGTTTCTGCTCTTCTCTCAAAGAGGAGAACGTTCCTAACATTAGGAGACATGCTCAGAAGATGTTTGTTCTCTTTGGCTCTACGTACATTTGCAAACAAACATTTTCAGTGATGAAATGTTCAAAATCCAGATGTAGATCTTCTCTCTCCGATAATCATCTGTCAGCTGTGCTCCGCATCTCCACTTCAGACATTCCACCTGACTTTGATGCTCTCGTTAAATCCCAGGAGAGATTAGATTTCTCCCACTGAACAAGAAAAAAAGAGAACCTTTACATAACTTTCCAACAGCACATGAAACTCAAATGTGTTTTGGAGTGAATGTGACGGAAAATGTTCACTAATATGAGTCACAAATAGTAGAAATGTTAACATTTTATCTACCATTGTTTTGAGAAATTTGTGCGAATAAATTACATTTTTTGGAAGGCAACCCCACTTTTTCATTGCATAACTTTAACATGTACTAGTCTTGCCCGCTTGTCAAAAACAATGTTATTTACTGCTTTTTGATATAAAGAAATACAACAAATATTATGCAGAATTGAGTTCAGCCTTTTGGCCCGGCCCTCCACAATATTTTCTGTTTCTTATGCGGCCCCATGGAAAAAAATCATTGCCCGCCCCTGATTTACAGTAAAGTCTTTCGTGGCCCTGTAAGGGGTTACAGCTTGTCCGTTAAATATTTCCAAACCTAAACAAACACAGAAAACACAAAGTGAGGCAGACGGATGTTTAAGAAGAGAGTAATTAACAGCCATCGTTCTATTTTTACACACACACGTATCTGGATTTTGATTTAATGTGAGATCTGCTGTTAAGCTTAATGTACCATATACCACAGCTGTAGGTGAGCTCACAGGGGAATGGCTGACAGAGAAAAACAAGGAGCTGTCAGTAATGACTTTAGACTGTTTGCCTGGACCTCTGCTTTCCCCGGGGATCTTTGTGCTGCTCTCCATTCACTGCTGGCTAACCACAATTAGACCCCAGGGGGCGTCCAGCTTTAAAATGTACTGTGCACCAATTTCCTTCACCGCAACCAGGGGCAAAATGTTATAATCTTATATAAAATGGCAACTCCTAGAGTCTTTGGGTTTAATTGAACCAAATTTGGTCCTGATTGAAGAGCAACAAGAATGCCATAAGAGGTCCCTTTTACATTTTGCCACAAGCACGAGACAGCAAACATACAGATTAGGCTGAAATTAAACTTTATTTTTGAGCCACATGATAAATCCATCCATCCATCCATCCATTTTTTAACACCCTTCTGTCCCTTAGTGGAGTCAGGAGGGGTGCTGGTGCCCATCTCCAGCTAACGTTCTGGACGAGAGGCGGGGTCATCCTGGACAGGTCGCCAGGCGACACAGAGACAGACAGGACAAACAACCATATACACACTCACAACTAGGGAGAATTTAGAGAGACCAATTAACCTGACAGTCATGTTTTTGGACTGTGGGAGGAAGACGGAGTATCCGCAGAAAACCCACCATGCATAGGGAGAACATGCAAGCTCCATGCAGAAAGACCCCGGGCCAGGAATCGAACCCAGAACCTTCTTGCTACAAGGCAACAGCCACTGTGCAGCCCCATGATAAATCCGATGTGTCGAAGAGAGAAAAAAAAAAGGAAACATATGACACATTACTCTGAAGTCACCATGAAGCATGGTGGTTATAGCATGATGTGGGATCAGTATGTCAGAGAGTACAGAGCAGTACCAAGACTTTTTAGAAAGACTTTACATCTGTTTTTTTTTGTTTACAGACGCTCCCTATGCAGTCTGGTTATTGGTCGAGGCTCGTTACTATTAACATACAACTCCACTGTTTATTATGTCATGGAATTTTATGATTTGGTTTATAACAAAATAATCTAAATAATTTTTGGAGGAAAATTAAGTTTACTACCAGTTGGAGTGCAAAGATTTATCTTGACAATATATGAATCCAAATATGAATTGAGAGATTTGCTAAATTTACAGAAGAACAGCCTTAGAAAGATTTAAAGAAAGAATGGTTTTTGCTGTCGTTGGAATTAAATTATGAAATGACAAAGGCATGGACTTATGGGAGTGGTTTTAAAAAAAAAAAACTGACAAGAAAAAAATATTTGATGGTTACGAGGGTAAATAATTTCAAATTGTGTTGTCTAATGTTTGGTTGTGAATTGTTTTGTTGTTTTTTTTTACTTTTATGTTTCTGTTTGGTGATTAATATATGATGTTTGTGTTTTTTATATGTATTGTAATGATTTTTGAAAGGGTAATTTAATTCACGGTGTATGACAGGCATAAGAATTAGCTTTGTGCTTCTTCTTGTACTTTTTCAGTCAACTTGTTTAAATTGTTGCAGTATTTTGAAGTGTTGATAACAAAATTATTTGATAACTTTCTGAATAAATAAATAAAATCAATCAAAAATTAATCAATTTGACTGAACGTAAGTTATGAGGGTAAAAAAAAAAATAAACAGATTAAAACATTAACGTGCTGTTGTAGTAACTAAAGCACAGAACAAGTTCTTTTGGATTTAAGTTTCTTCTTCTACCAGATGCAGCAAAATATTTCTCGCTGGCTTTGCACAAGATCTCGTTTGAATTGATCCAGACGCCATTGTGAGCCGACCGTTGCAATTAAAGCTTCCAGATTGAGGCGGCGCACACACACCGACGTCTGCGGTTTTGCTTGCCAGTGAGACCTTGGTGAGAGTGAAGAACTGGCGCCCTGCCATCTGACAAAGGTCATTCGGAAAAGGTTTACTCATGTATGTATCATATCGAAGTCTGACCCCGATGTCAGAGCTGTGGGAGCTGAGATGTCTACACGCACTGCACCAATTTAGCACATTTTTGGGAACACAAAAGTTGCAAGTGTAGTGTCTGGCGTCGGAAGCCATAGCCACGTTGATTTTGTGGCTGCAGGATAATATGAAATGTTTTCTGCAATTCTGTAATGTAAAAAAGTTACAGGACAGAATGTAGTACAGAAAAAATATATATAACAAAGAGAAATCAACACATGCTAGATTTTACAGCCTAAAAATGACAGACTTCTGTTTAAAACTAAAGATAGGAAGACATTTTTTCCTCGTTTGTGTATGTTTATGCAGCGCAAAGCTGGGTGTTGACTGTGGCACTGGTTGGTAGTGTAGCCTTGATGGTTAGATCCTATGCAAGAGACTTATTTCCACATCAGTGAATGGTACAGGCTGAATCTCAGTGGGCTAAGTGACCCACTTTCGCCACTCTCCAAATGTGTGCAACAACCGTGCTTTTCACATCGCATAGTACGTGGCTGTTATCTAGATTTGCTCACAAAGACACGGCCAGCTTCTCGTAGCTGGAGGACGGGAGCGAGGCTAGTCCAACACTGACATCGCGTTCCGAAGACCATCAACAGCCACGCTTAAAAGTAACCAACTTTGCATCTTCAATTGGCTGCCACTGACCAAGATGACGAAGTTTGAAGAATTTTAAAAAGTTAGTTAATTTTTGTGTGCGAGCCACAAGGAAGCAGATCTGCAAAGCTATTAGCAGGTGCTACTTGTTCTTGAAGTTTTGAGAAATGCCTCCTCAAGTCAAGTTCTGGTTCCCTTCATTTAATGCTCTACCAGTGTCCCATGGACGCAAACAATGCTCCCTAAAAAAAGTGATTGTCAATATGCTTTTAGTAAGTCAGTGTAAGACATTGAAGTTTCTGTAGCAAAAATGTTGTTTTTGTTCAATCCAGTTAACTTGTTAGATTTAAAGTGCATGAAAAGATATATTCAATTTGCACAAAAATAATAAATTGTTAAAAAATCACAGTGCCAATCTAATATGTGAACAGAAAGCATGTTAGTTAACTTCACAAGAGATGGACAGATTTACAGCAACAAAATTGCAGAGGCAAACGGATACACAAGGTGCACTAGAACAAGTGGACCTACTTCAACAAGAGTGCCACGTATCTAGCAAGCAGGGCACTGGAGTTCATAAAGGCTGAGCTAAAACACCAACTGTAGTAAGTTCAGAAAGTAGAAGGACAAAACAAAACAAAATCAGAAAGTACAACTGCAGACATTCATCTGAGTGTAAGACTACAGAGAAAACTGGCCAAGGTAAAAGCAGCAGAATACGATTCACAGCTTAGGACGAAAGTAGTTTTAGAGAAGCTAGCTTGTACGGAGGAAAGCTTAGGTTACAATAGCTCATGCACAAATTTTTATTTCATTTATCACATGTTATTTCATGATATTAAAAATATATTTATATAATAAAAGCTTAACAGAAAGAGAGGAAAACCAAATACATCAGCATTCCAGGCAAGCGATTGTAGCAACGAGTGTGTGGATGCCAGGGACCCCCTACTTGTTTAGCAATTTAGTAATTTTATACAAGAAGCAGCAAAAACATTTTATTTTATTTTTTTTCATATAAGAAGATACAAGAACAACTGTTGTCCAACAAACCAATAACCTCTAAAATGTTCTAAAAGCAAAACTCCTTTTTTCCCTGTTCAAACTAGTACAGGCTAGCATTAGCACTGCACACAGCTAGCAAGTTCAGGAAGTTAGACATGATGCAGTTCAAAACAGAGACATTTATTTAAAAGTAATGTGATTACTTATGACCTGTTTAGTCATTGTTTTAAATGTGGAATTCAGTTAGGTTGATATCTGTTGTGAAGCTGTTTTTAGCTTTGACAAAATGCCAAAAACAACATAGCTTTAATATTGGAAATTAAAACTAAGTATGCTAAAAGTCCCTTCAATCCTTGAGCAAGTATTTATACCATGATATGGCTTCAAGAATAATTGGAGCAATTTACATTTGCACTGATTTCTGCGAGCAGCGTTTGAGGAATGCTAATTCTTAGTTTAGTCATTAGCCCACAAGAAAAATGTTTTTTTTTCTGTGTTATATTTGACAGTTACGCGTTATGTCCATTTCCCTTCTGAAGGTTATGACTTTCCCTGGCAGTCTGCAAACAAATCACACATATTCTGTCAACGCTTTCGCTTGATCCCGAGCTTTGTGGGACTGCCGAAGATTACTGTGTTGAGTGTTTCTTCCTGTATAAAAATGCCAGGCATAAGGAGACACTGAAGACTTTTGTAAAAAGTCATAGAATGGACAAGCTATCCAGTCGCTTATATTCTGTCCGAGTACAATGCCTTTCGAATAAATTTATACTTTCTTCAGCTTTATACACTTTGTGAAATAGCTAACCACAATTTCATGTATTTTTGTAGGGATGTAATGTGACAGCACAAAGTAGAGGATAATTGTGAAGAAGTCAGATGATACATGGTTTCCTCTTTTTTATGAAAAAAAAATCTGAATAAATTACATTCAGCCTCCTTTGTTTAAGATTGTTAAAGAACTACATTTTTTTGCAAACACTTCAGTTTGTTTGTTTTTTTTAAATATCTCTTTCTGTTTTGCCCAATTTAAAAAAAAAAAAAGAAAAATAGTCAGTTCGATGTGTTTGGGAGCAGGATGGCGTCGGCCCGGAGGCTGTGGATCAATGGTAAGATCTAAAAGACATGAATCGTTCCCTTTTTTGCCAATTGTGGCCAATCTGACCCTCAAAATGGCTGCCCATTATGGCCGACAGCTGACTTTTGGACCCTATCTGCTAACTATATTTTCTCAATTGAATTTAGGTCTGGATTTTGCACCTTCAAACTAATAAACATGAGTTAAATTAAACTATTCTGTTATAGCTCTCAATGTTTGACTTGTTGTTCTGTTGGAATGTAAATCTCTGCCCAAGTTTCAAGTCTTTTCCAGTCTAGTAATAGGTTATTTTTGCTGATTGCTAGTTATGTAGTTCCATCCATCAACCAATCAACTCTTGCCAATGGAACCAAGCAGCATGATGCTGCCTCCGCCATCTTTCATTGTGGCCACCATGTTAGGTCTTGCCCACATCCTGTATTTTGAATGATGACCACAAATCTCACATAGACATGAGAAAAGGCTAACTCCACTCTAAAAGGTCACAGCATATTTGAAATTTGAACCTACTGCTTATTGATGAGTATCTACAAATATTCCAATGCAAGTCATCACTACTTACACTCTTTTGAAGCATATCAGACATATGTTTTATAATCCTTGCGTTTTGAGTAACAAAACTGGTCAGACAGGTTGCACAAAACAAAAGCCCGGCTGTTTTGAGACACATTGCACGTGGTAATTGTTTCTGCTCTTGCACAATAACGCCAGTTTTGACAATGCTGAAAAAAGTGCTCAGCTGAAAAAATGATCCAGTTGACTAACGTTGAAAACGATGCGCTTTACGTAAACATACCTTGAAAAACATAATGTTGCAAAGTACATTTCTTTTAGAAGAAGACGAACAAAATATAGTCCCACAAGGCAGGTGCAATGAAAACGATACATCAGCAGCAAATAGTTTGCACTTCAGCAAGCAGTTCGTACTCTGTGTGACAACTGTGCAGCTAGTTTATTCATAATTTATAAGCAGGGGCCGCTCTTAGGCTTCAGTAAACAGAGCAATTATTCTGTAAACTTTGTATTAAGGGTATGTGGCTGTTCAAGCTGCAGCAGACCAGCAGTGACCTAATGATTTTAAACAAAGCGGCAAAAGAAAAGACTTGAGGGCCGAGCAGTTAATGCACGACCTGATCATTGCTGCGGATCTTTACAGTAAATACCCACGAGATGCTTTTAGGACCACGTGTCTGCAAAATGTGCTGTGGAATTGCAGCGCTATCTGCCCCTATTGTTATTATTATTATTATTATTATAGCCATATCATTCACACACGGGACTCGTCTTTGGAGATAGCAGTAGGAAAAAAAACGGAGGTGCTGAGTGGTCTAAGGCTGCCATCTACGTGCACAATAACATCCGTCATGGGAGGCAAGATTGATGCACTAAAGTAATCTCCTGTTTTGATGTAAGAAATGCAATAAATGCAATAAAAAATAAAAAAATAAAAAAACAGCAAGGAGGACGTGCATATAGACGCATTAAGACAATTTCCCATTTCATTTTGGTTCCACAGGAGTTCGGTCGTCATCTTGAGAGCATCTGGGAAGCCGTTAAAACGATAAAAGAAACGGCGGCTGCTCGACTTAAATCAGGCTTCTTGGCAGCTGTTTCCAACAGCTCTCATCTGCAGGCGGCGTTACCGAGGTCTGATGCCGGGATGGCCGAGGCTTGACCCTCATTTTCTGTTTGTGTTGCAAAGGTAATTTTTTGGCAGCCATCCAGCAACGCTGGACCCACATGGCTGAAAATCCACGAAAACCACGGAGATGAGCAACTCGGGGATCACATTGTTGATTATAGCCAGTCCTCTGGCATGGCAGAGGTACAGTTAAAAAAAAAAACAACACATTGATAAAATTCAAATAATATTCTACCGAATTACTAACATTGGGAGATGGGAGGAAATTACAGTAACTTCCCGGTCCTGGAAAACAGGCTAGAGTTTTTCTGTAGTTTTTGACTACATATGAGGATATATTGTTTATAAAAAAATAAAAAAAAGGCAGCAGTAAACTATTCTGCAGTGATATGAGGATGCTAAGGAAGCTAAAGAAGCTGAGTAAGCTCAGGATTTCCTACCTGAACGTCACATTTGGATGCTAAAACAGAACTGAATACAGTATGGGAGCCTTGTTTTTTTATTTGTATAAAGAGATTTTCATACATGATATTCCTGAGTTTATTCATTTTTGTTTAGTGTCATTAGCAATATAGGTCTACTTGTTGCTTTTGTAGAAATATTACTTATGGAAATATAGTTAAATACGGGCGAGTAGTAGATTTGAAGAATCAAGACGAAAAGCTAAAGACGGGCACAATAACGCGATAGTGAAGAGTAAAAAATATATTAGTTTTTGTTACACTAGAAAATACATGTAAAAAAAATTGTATTAATGATTTGTTTGTCTCTCACATTACAAAGTGTAAATGCACATTGTCCAATATTTCTAACAAATATATTTTAAAAACAAAATTATCTTGTTTTTCATGTCTGAAAATGCTAAATGTGATTTCAAACGTAGCGATGTGGAAACTGGTTAGCATAATCCGGATACAGTGCTAATTATACACATGTCGTGTCGTCTCGTGAACTTCTACGGAGAAGGTTCTGGGTCTCCAAGGCGACGAAGGACACCAGCACAACCGGAGAGCCCTCCGCTGATTTAAGAGCTCTGTATGCGCTGGCATTATTACGCAAACAGCTCCATAAAGGTCATTAGGGCTGCTCCACCAAATCGCACGCAGCCATATGGAGACACTGAGGCCAGATGAGCTTTTAACTGCCACGTTGTGGAGACGGTCCCTCAAGGGGAGAGACGGGGCCGCTCCCGTAAAGCTGGTCAGCAGAATTCAGAGCTGAACAAGCAGCTTCACTTTTTCCTGCGCAAGTTTCAAATCTGAGGCTGAGCGAGCCTCCATCGTTTAATCTGCCAACCCCTCAACATGTGGGCTCCTTCCTTCTCCCCTCAGTCTCCGAGGATCAAAGGACTGGAGGAGAGAGAAAAAATCAATACAGAAACTGACTCACCTGTGCTCTGTCAAGTAAACTGATTTTCTTTCCCATGTATGTATTTATTGGGCGCAGACCCTGCACCCGGGGAGGATGAAGTAGCATTCAATGACTTGAAAGATCATATGGGTTTTTCCGTTGGTTTTAAATTTCGGTTGGCGCCATTAAATAGCGCCGAATTCACAAATTGTACAAGGATGTCTGTGTGTAAAGATTAGATTTCCATAATAATTAGGTTTCAACTGCTGCTCTGTTCTTTTGCAGATCAACTGGCGCTGATATGATAAGAATAAAAATGCCATTTCAACAACAATTAAGACAGTAAATAATCAATCTGGTTAATGAGCCACATATTTTGTTCTATTTACGTGGTTCTAACTAAGCTGTACGCTGACTGCAGACTTTATGTGATTTTGTTCTACATTAAAAACTACCTTAAAGTTTACTGACAGACTTTTTGTCCTTGGGACCGTTTTGTTTGTGGGCCAACGTTTCAAACGGTTGTGACGGGTCAGTTATCTGCACCAGGCGGCAAAAAAAGTACATGGAAATTCATCAGTATTCCCAAGGGTATTTTATTTCTTTTTCAAGCAACAAAACTTATTGTGGACTCAGTTACTTAAAGTGTCTAAATGGTCTGGGAGACGAAAAGTTTCCACATAGTTTACATTTCTTTTCTTATAAGAAAAATAAGACCTTTTATCCTGAGTCTATACATCTTGTAGATTATATCATAGGAGCCAATATCATCGTCTGATAGATGAAAGCGTTTCTTTGAACGTAGACTATTCTCTGTGTAGACGCAAACTGGCTCTGTTTTACTCACATTTGGTCATTTTTGCACCAAATACACCTTTTGGGATTAGATCTGTGAAATGTAATTTGATTTAATCAGATCATAATAACACAAACTCCCACAAGCTTTAAGAATATTTTAGCTAGCTCTGGAGGTTTCTTTTTTTTTTTTTTTTTTTTTTTGTGCAAGAAAATTATTCTTATTTTTGCAACCCCGCTCTTCGTCCTAGGCTTACGGTGGATAGAACAAATTGTTGTCACTTGAAGAACACAAGCCGAACTTTATGCAGCTGCTCTCTCTCAGTTACTGTAAAGGTAGCATCTCAATAGGTTTGAAAAAAAAAAAAAAAAAAAGTTACACAATAACCGTTGGTAATATACGTGCAAGCCATGAGGCTAAGTGAGAAAATGGTGCATAAACGTACATAAAACAAAATATTTGTGTAAAACTTGTCAAATTTAACTAATCCACCAAATAAGCTAAGATGATGAGGTTAACTAGTCGGTATTAGCCCTACAGGGCTCTGTCGAGGGAAAATTGGGGAAAAATGTTTCTTTTTCTTTCCCTCGCATTAAGTTTTGCGTTCCCTCGCAATACGCTTGCTGCAATATTTGCTAGTCTATTTTGTATACAGTCACAAATGTCAATTTAAAATTTCAAATATATGCACACTTAAAGAGCCTCAGTGTTTATTCTTTACTCTTTGGTGCAAAAACCTGATCGAAAATCGATTTATTCACTGCATGTTCATGTCTGTTTGTGTGTGGGATTGAGATGGAACTGCACATGAAAAGTGGCCCTTTAAACCATTCAGACCACCAACACAAAGGAGACACAGTCAAAACTGTCAGGTGGCTTATTACCCCGTGGTAGTAACTCAGAAAAAGTCAAAGTTTGGACTTTTTCCTTTCTTTCCTACTTACGGAAAGTTCCTTTTTATATCACAGGATTGTGGTGCATTTCTACCCTAAAGAAAACGATATAAAACTTCAGATATTTCATAACGAGATATTACCATACATAGAAAAACCTCACGAAAGCCTCATATTAAGGCAGAAAGTACAATGGCCACCGTAAGAAAGGCTTGCGGTATTCAATTTTGCCGCATGAACTGATCAGTACATTATTGCGAGGTATCGCAAAAGTTTTGTGAGGTAATGCAAATGAAAAAAATAAATAAATAAATCCTCATGTCCCCTAAAGGGGCTCCGTCAGTCAGCTCACCAAATGTAGTTTTAAAATTGATTGGTGGTACTGAACCTCATAACTATCCATGTGATTTTGACAAAATAATAATAATAATAATAATAATAATTAAAAAAAAAACACTTCAAAATAGCCAATTATGAAGAAAAAGTTGCAATAAATTTCTTCCAACCCATTGACTGCTTGTATAGACTAAAGTCTATGGGAGTAGCTATGCAGGGTTACTCTCCACAGTCAGTGCAGCTGACAAGAAACATTGCATACAAATCGCCATGGAGTAGCGGACTGCTTGCAGTTCTTTGTTATTGTTTGTTTGCATATTCTTGTCGTCGTGGGCGGATATACATATTTTGAGGAGAGAGAGAGAGAGAGAGAGATAGGAACAGCACGGGACGCTGCAGTGCCACACGTCCGTTTAGATAACCACAGACACTTAAGCAGTTTTGTGGGAAGCGATGAAAACACTCACTGACCATCTGCCGCAGGGCTATTCTCAATCCTCTGCAGTCTGGACGGAAACAGAGGCAGGCTGCTGGTGGCCAGCGCTCAAGCCGAAACAAATAGCCGCCTTCCAAGTGGGGAAGTACATCTTCGCGCCGGTTACTCGCGGTCGTAGTTGTTCGTCTTCGATTCTTAAGCCGTCACTGTTGATATTCGCAAGCATGGGAACCTGACATAATCCAAAATGTCATGTTGGATCCAGCCAGTCAGTCAGTAAATTACACACGCACACACACACACACGAAAAAAAACAAAAAAAACATACAGGCATACATACAGATGCGCAAATGCACTCAGAAATACACACTCCACTGTGCACAAATGCACACACTTATCACATCAAATGTCATGGGGAAAAATGAGCTATGAGCAAACTTGAAATGTATCGAGCGTAAAGGGCGTTGGTTGAGTATGATTAATGGTAAAACTGTCACAGTGCAAATGCTGAGGCCTAATGCCTGCATATAAGATTACGCACCTCTTCATGCAGCGTCTCATTAGCCTGCAAGGCACACGTCATAATTACAAACGTGTTTGACAACTGCCATTCTTAATCAGCAATTTCTATCCAATATTGAACATATGATGGCCATTTCCACTTCCACTGTTGTGAAACGTCCACCACTTTACAGTCTTATTGCCGTCCACTCGGAGCAGACGGGATTTTTGTTGTTTTGCCCTTTAAAGTGTTATTGCGCAGTCAAATCCAGCAATAATGAATCACTGACAAAAGCTCAATGCTGGAGTATTCACTCGCCGCATGCTTTCTGATGCTTCAGACCCAATTTACACAAATATAGTCATTAAATTACAATTTCCTGCTTGATCCTGCTTAACGTCAGATTCTGTTTATGATGCCGATCTGTGTAAAGTCATTCATTTTACAGCAATCCCCCCTTTTGAGAAAGTAATTGGTGGGACTAGAGAGAAAAAACTTCCATTTTATCAGAAAGTAAACAATTCCTTAACATTAATAAAAAATAAAAAAAAAAGATTAGTGCCACTGACAGATTATTTCATTCGTATCATTGGAAATAACGTCATGTTATAAGTGAGATTATCTCCCAAAGGAAATAACTGACTCAAAACAAGCTCCTATATCTTGCTGGAAAGTTACTTTGATGTTAGTTTTGTCTTATTTCTAGTTTGCACAAGACACTAGACCAGAAATATTTGGTAAGATTTTGTGTTTTTGGCGGAGTGTGCCGTTATGTATTTGCTCCCTAAGGTGACGCGAGCTAGACGTGGCTAAACAAAGACAATTTGGGCAGAAGAGCAAGAAAACCGTGTAGGAAGATACTGGGAGTCCAACGTTTAGTTTACACTCCAACTTCAACAGAAAAATCTGTACTGAAATATTTCCGCTTGTAGTAAACTGCAGTGCTTCTTGCTTAAAAGCTCGCTCTTTGTTTAAACCATGACCCGAGACACTCAACCGCCTCTCAGCCAGGCTCTGGGCTGGTCAGGAGGTCCCACTGGTCAGGAGGTCCCACTGGTCAGGAGGTCCCACTGTCAGAATGTACAGAGAGCAATCGGCTGAGGTTCAGGACTGTAATTACACATGAACAGATGGCTCTGCTGGAAGACTCTTTCCCCTCAGTCCCTCCTCCTCTCAGAGCTTGTACCTGCGGTGCACCGAGCTCTCGCTGCCCTTTGTTACACACGGATTATTGTCCGCAGTACGAGGGAGGGGTGCCCAGTTCGCAGTCGGCGACACCAGAGCTCCATCAAGCACCTCTGGATGTCGTCTGGCAGGATTCTATGAAAATGATGCAGCGAGAGACAACATGCGATTGTTGTTATTGTTAATTTGTTTTGTTTTTTTTAGCCTGGTTTTAAATCATTTCTGCATTTTCTGGTCGTATTAAAAAGAACATGAAAAAATAAAATAAAAAATGAACACACAATGCGATCCCGGACGCTCGGACGGCCTTGCTGTGGACTCCCACGAGGTAAAGATGAAGTGACTCAGACGCAGGGCGAGCCTTGTCCTTTGTTCTCCCTTTGAAATTGTGCCGGTGATTTACGAGTGAACAACACAAATAATGCATCGCCTGGTGTTTTGTTGTGTTCCAGGGGGCCGGCGCAGACGGAGGCAGACGCATTCATCACGCTGATGATTTGTCAGGCCAAGACTTTGTTCAAGAAGAGAAAAGGCTAAAAAGAAAAGAAAAAAAAAGTAATAAAACAGTATAATTTATTAAACCTTTCAATAAACGTTTCTGCAAAAAAATGACAAAGGTACTTAAGGGTTGCCACATAAATGATTCAGGGACCCTCCAGTTTTGAAAAGGGAAGTTCGCAAGCGGCAGATACGTCCTGTTATGTCAGAGCCAGGAAGTTTCAGAGTGCAGTTGATATGGGCCGGACAGCTGCAGGCTTTCAAAAGGAAGAATTTGTCAAATCGGAGTGATGTACTCGCTACCAAACAATTTGGTAGATCCAAGCGCTTCCTTTTTATGTAAAAAAAAAAAAAAACATATTTGTCAACTGAAAGCGACAGCCCAATGGCTGCACTGTAAAGGAAAATGTCATATTTTTCCCTCCCTAGGCGTCACGACTGTTTGTTGTAAAACCGTCGGCAGCAATCACAGCGAAGTTTGAGCCAGTCGCATTCCGGAGGCTGACTGTTCGGTGTCACGGTTCACTTTCAGCGTCGCGTCTATCAGGATCTGGTCAGCAGAGAGCCATTGTCCTGCATGCTCTTACAGAAGCCACGTCGGTAACCCCCTCTATGTGTCTAATGACCGTAAGATCTTAGCGCCCAACAAGTTAACAGGTGACCTCTGTGAGTTAATGGTTCCCTTTTGTGACAACAGATCTATTTTTTTTTTTGGTTCAGTGGAAGTAACTGAGTGGGAGGAAACTGTAATTACCCTCAGGTTGGAAAGGGAGGAAGGTGCAAACTCCACGTACCAATATGACACAAAAACGAAGCCAGCTGGCTGGGAAACCAGGCATAATTGTGTTCTCTAAAAAAAAAATATATACTTTTCAAATAAAACATTGAAAGTGCATTGTTATTTCTTCCCCCCTTGAGTCAGCGCTTGTCATAGCCACCTTTTAGTTCAATTGAAGGTCAAAGTTTGTCGGGGTACCAATTTTGTACATCTGAAACGTTTTGCAAAATATCCCATGGACTAAGAGTGTCTACGAATACGATTTTGAATTGGATTAAGATCTGGAATTTGACCGTGTCTTAGGCTGCACACTTAGGGTGGTTGTTTTTGCTTGTGGGTGAACCTCCATGCCCAGACTTTTGCTGGCCCCAAAAATGGTTTTCTTCCAGTATTTAGCCTAATCCACTTCCCCAGTCAACTTCGAGAGCTTCCGTCCTGCCGCTGAAGAAAAGCATCCAAACAAACATCATGCAGCCGCCACCGCACTTTAGCATGAAGACGGTGAGTCATGGGTGATGTTCCACAAACAATGTTGGCAATGAGGGTTTAATTTTGATCACATCTGGCACCTTCTTCTTGGGTTGGTCATCTCATACAACTTACAAAGTCATGTCGGCATTTCTGGTTCTAGTGTGGCAAAGTGCAAAATTGAGATATTTTATGGGTTCTAACTTAGACTAGGATAGAGTTAACTTTTGCGTTAACTCCAGCACGGTGAACTAAACAGGGGGCTGAACCAAAACAAAAAATGAGTTACGAGACTAACATATAAGAATAACCTAAGAGCACCAACAGAATCCTACAGATAAGAAGATGGACAATATAATCAACAAAATTAAGTTAACGCCCTTGAGGTCTTAAGAGTTTTTGTCTTTGTGTGATTTCGTAAACCGACGGTCTGATGCGACCACCGCTCCAGCTGCCCTGCTGTCCAACTGTGACATTCGCCGCACTCCTCCTACCGCGCTCCTCGCTAACACGGCGGGACGGTTAAACAAAGACAATTAACACAGAAATCAGCTGGTGACTGGAAAGTTGTAAAACAGCAACAAATAACTCAGAAATGATCCAAACACAGACAGTCAGTATGATGACAAAAAAGAAGTTCAAGGGCTGTGGGTGGATTTATGGATATAAATAGATAAGTTTTTAGATATATAACTTGTTGGAGGACTACATCAATAAATCTTTGGAAATCATTGGAGAAAGTGTTCATTCCCCTTTAATTATGCCACATTTGTAAAGAATGTTATTTTTTATTTGGTGTGTTGGGGGAGGGGGGACGGGGCAGGGTTGCGCTGCAAAGTTCTGCGTCATGATATATTTTGCCAAATCTGCTCTAAATCAAACAGGTTATTTTTCAAACTAAATCTGGTTTAATGCAGTTTATTGAATTGAATGATTAAAGTTTGAAGAGACAAGATATTCTGGAAACGTGTTCACTTTTTCACTCAGCGGACCGATGCTTCTGTGGTTGACAGAACATCCTGGTTCCTCCTGCTGCGAGGTAGCATGCCCCATATATATATATATATATATATTTTTTTTTTTTGGCTTTTCCTTACAAATGTGGAAGCGTTTAAGCAGAAAAAAACACGATTCCCGACTTCATAAAACCGGGAATTACCAGAGTACCATGTAAAGCCGGACTGAAGGTTCAAACTTTGGTTTCCAACAACCATCCACTTCCTGGTGCTAACCTGTAGACCTGAATCAGTGTTGTTAAGCTTTAAGGTTTGCTGTGTGAATCCATCATTCTCTACTCTCTAATGAAGCTAAATGAACTCCCTCATTCTAGCGCTGCCTGCCTGACATTGCTTATGGCGATACTTCAGGCGCTGTTTTTTTTTTTTTTTTTTCCGTCGTGAGCACTAGCTCGAGTTTTCAAACCCCAATTCATCATCATCGACAGTTATTGACTCACTCAGCAGTCTCTCTTTTGTTTACGAAATACCAGCCCCGGTCAAACGTTTCTGCGCACCTTCTGGTTCAGAACGAATGAATATGAACTTTCAACAAGTAATGCACTCAAGTCATGTTCTGGTCTTCTCGTTTCTGCTGTGATTGAAGACGTCATGGTGTCTGCACAACACGCGCGACACCGTGTTTCGTCACACTCAGAGAGAGAGAGAGAGAGACGCTGAATATCTTCAACGACTTTAAGCACAATGAATCTGTGTGAAGGGTTTTCATGAAGCAAAATAGGAAATTTAACCGTGTCCTTACTTTTCTTTCTTTGTCTTTGAACGATGTAAGGCTTTCCTCTGGGTGCAAACAGATTCTGCAGCAGCGTTGGCCTAGAAATGCTGTTATCTAGGTTGCAAATGGATAAAAAAAAATTTATTTGCTTTTTTTATGGGACACATTAGTGCTGACAGGTCAGCTTCAAAACACTAACTAGTAAAGCAAGTTGTTTTGTGTCTTTATAATGTCTGTGGTTGTTCTTTTCTTAAACATTTTGAGGTCATGCTTCTTACAGACGAGAGAAATTACTTATTTTGAGTGAGAAATAAAAATGTAATATTACTTTAAATCTTGTTGACAAAAGCAATAAGAGGCTCATGATGCCATGAGCCTGGTGTTTTTGTCTTTTTGCTTTCTAGTCTCATGTATTCTTATTCTTGGTAATCATGTCAAGTTGAGATAGATTATTTGTGTTAACTAGCCATTCTCACAAAAACTTCTAATTTGTGATTTAGACATGACTTTTCCAAATTCTGCTACTTAGCCTCACCAGTTCCACGCTCCAGACGCCCGCTGAACACTTCCACTCTCTATTCCTTGTCCCTGTATCGGCATAATTATGACCCGGTTGCGTCTGTATTTTTTTTTTTTGTTGTTGTTCTTTATGACCTCTAAATTTTTGATTTTAAAGTAAAATAAATTTTTTTTTGCCAGATACATCTAGTTATGGAAACCCTTTTTTATACTGATCAAGAACCAAACCAAAGTGGGAGGAGGGTAAACTTTTTTTTGGGATTGGTTTTGCTCTTGCTCTCTCCAAAAAGAAAGCAGCAGTCAGTGTGTACGATCACTCTGTGTGTCATTAATCTGGCTTCACGCTGTAATTAAATTGTCAAAATAAATTATTGCTTTATAATCGTCAGTACATCAACTCATTACACATGTGAACATTTATTTAATCTCTTAAGCAACCTGATGATATATCCCGACTCAGTCAGTTGTACTCATCATCTGTGCCGGGTTCCTCATGCGTCAAACCGAGGCGTTTCTCGATCGTTTCATTTTTTATTTTTTTTGTCTCACTGAAACTCAACACCCACAACAATTTAATGTTACGTACCCCGGAGCTCATGCGCCGTTTGCAACAGGACAATCGAACGACCCTAATGAATAAATAAAATCAAACATGTATGCCTGGAGTAACAGAATATTCAAATTAGCTTGCAGTCAAGCAAACCTGGCTGGTAAATATTTTAATTAGACTTTGCGAGAGATCATTTTGTCTAACATTTCTTTTTAACTGAACCCTGATAATGACCCTGATCTGGAACGTTTGAAAAGAGTGTTAAAAATGATAATCTGTCACTCTACACCCACCAACTCTTAAACATTGTGACCAGGTGGACAATGAAACATAATAAACAAATTAAAGCGTAAAAAGGTATTGCGTGCTTCTGCATTCAGACAATGCTTCCTGGAGTTACCAGGAAGCCATCTTGTTTGTTTCTAAGGTGACTCTCAAAAGGCAACAGATTTCACTGGATTCATTTGAAGGTATCAAATGGCAGCAGGCACATATGCGCGTTGCACTGTTTGGCTTTCCATCTGTGACAAATCTGCGTGATGTTTCTGTCTTTAAAGACAGGTTAAAACTCCATTAAAATACATTGAGGTTTGAGGTTCCAAGCCAAAAAAAAAAAAAAAAGTGAAAAAGTGCATGGTGTGTAGAAACGGTTGAAAGAAACTTATTAAATGTAAAGCGAACGTTTTAAATGTTGCAAAAAAGTGGTGTGGGGGGTGTGGGGGGGTGTGGGAGGGAGAAACTACGAGTCAAGCGTGTTTCCATACACTGGTTTGGAGTGACTCAAAGCTTAACTTCATCAGATGTGGACGTTACTTATGGCTGTAGGAAACTGGAAGTAGAGATTGCAAACCAGCATGGGCCACACATATCAGGAAAATGGTGAGAGGTTTTTTAAAAGTGTGTTGCTATCGGATACGTTTTAATTGTTCTCTAATGGACGATTACCATGTAAACTACCGGCGACAATAGATGCCGTACGGAGACGCGGAGAAAGAACTGCAAACGTCGACAGCGGAAACGGCTAACCCGTGGTGTGAGGCGAATGTTTGGTGTACAGTAAATGTGTTCCCGTCTCCCCTTCAGCGCTTCTTCTTCAGAAAAGCCAACATTTTTTTTGGCAAATTGAGGAAGTCGTTTCAGACTTTCTCCTTTTCATCAACTTTATGTGCATAACAGAACACAGTGATAGAAACACGCTTTACGACACTGCTGAATTGAAATGTGTTAAAAAAAACATACATACCATAAGAAATAAATCAACATTAGCACTGCCTAGATGAAGTTATTTCCAATAAACCTACATGAGTCACCCGAGTCTGTCTGTGCCCAAAAGGTAAAAGACCTTCCAATTTGGACTTTCTGTCTGGTATGAAATAAAAATCCATGCTAGAAGAGAATAATCCTTCTCCAAGGAGAGCTCCATCAATCTTCCTCTGACGAATAACCAGTTCTCTGCTTTGAAGGACACAGAGAAGTCCAGGTTGGAGGCTTCACGGCTGTCAAGCTGTTCCTCATACATAACAGCTGGCAGCGTCGCATTATCACACAGATGGACATGTTCCTGTGCCCCCCCCCGCCCCTACACACACACAAACCCTCCTTACTTCTGGATAATGCCTTCTCTTGTTGATCTTTGCTGCTGTTTTTGTCTCTCCTCACTTAAACGGCTCCTGGAACTGCAGGCCTCATTTTAAGGGATTCGATCTAAAAACCAAACAGATCCTGAGAGATTGATGCATTTTTTTGTTTGTTTGTTTTCCCCACTATCAGCCTGTCGTCTGCATCACGCTGCAGATAATGACCAAAAAAAAAAAAAAAAAAGACACAAATTCCCAGCAGAGCTGACAGAATGCAAATGAGAGGTCAAGGTTGTGTGGGTCAGTGTAATTTTGCATCTTGGCAGCTTTACTGGGGGAATGAGTCAGGTGAGTGTTTTCATGTCATCTGCCTTCTGGAAAGACAAAGGTGAGAGGGGAGTGTTTGCTTTCTCTTATAAATTTGGTTTCATAGAGAACGCGATTCTCTTTTTCCCCAACCTGTCCCTTTGTTAAATGGCGAGAAAAGCAAACGACGTCACCGGCAACATGCAACTATGTCAGGTGTAAGGGAGCTTTGCATATTCTTTGGGAGGACAGAGGATGAAAACTTAAAGGGTTTTAATAAAATCTTCTGGCGCAAATGTGGTTTTTAAAAGGAGGCGTCACTAAGTTTTTTGCTCAGGTCTATCAACTGCTGCAAATTCTACCACTCAACGGAGCTCACTGGGTTTCCGGTCGGCACAGTACAATGCGATCAACTACATCTGAATGTACCGCTTCATCATCGTAGTCTTCTTGTTTAAATACACGCAATATTTTCTACTATCGCGGCGTGTTTGCTCAGGAGGAGGTGTGACCGTAAAATCAAAGTTAGCTCAACCTCTTTACATTCCTGCCAAGTCTCACGTTGTGATTCTAAAGTCCAAAACTTGACAGCTGTGCCTCCCTATGCCCGGTTCACAGGGCAAGATTTCAAAATCATCGTGTGATTGTCAAAGAAAATAGACGCAGATACAAACGGGTTTGGTCCTACAGTGTGTTGTACAACCAGACGGACAGTTTTCACTCGCAGGCATTCGGGCGTCGGGACGGGAAATCTGGCGGAAAACTCTCAAAATCAAACGTGAGACCAGCGTAAATAAACATGGCCGACGAGGAAGAAGCAACGGAAACCTGACTTTCCATCTTAATTTTGTCCCAGATCTCACTTGAATCCAAAATACGGAAGACAAAAACAACTGCGACTGTCTGTTTTTTTTTTTTTGCATTGTTTTTCCTCTCTTAATATTTTTACAGTTCTATATGTCTTTTACTATTATTAAAGTTATTAGTATTTCATTATATTTTATTCTTACAAGGTGTTCTACACATCCATTGTCCAAAGTGGACCGCTTATCCTAGCAGGTCCACTTTGGACCAAAGTATGTAGAAATATCGATTGGAATTAAATGTGTCTGCCTCAGGAGATAAAATGACATAACGTTGTGTTTAACTGCGCCGCCACCAACCCTGCAAGGATAAGCCGATGCGGACGACGGATTCAACAGCGTCATTATTTCGTTCATCAAATCTTAACTTCCCATCATACCTTTGTCCCAGATCTTGCTTTTTCTTTCGCATTCATAAAGCATCTCCTTTTGTTTGAATCACACTCCTTCCTAGACCTGCAGTCAGACTAAAAAGGAAAGGGGGAAGTTTCACTGTCAGTTGGACTTACTTTATCTGACTGTCTTGCGTATTGGTTGCAGGAGCTTTAAACTATTAGACAGCCTGTGGTGAAAACTGCCAACGTTTGACGGACAGCCCTTCATTTGATTGACACACAAATTCCCTAAAGTACCGTGTTGTGTCAAGTGCAGAAACCCAGTGCCACAGATGGTGCTTGTTTTTTTGTTTTTTTTAAAAAAAAGAAGGAAAAAAAAAAAAGAAGAAGAAGAAGAGAAAAAAGGTGACAAATTATGGTGAGATTATCTCCGCCCACAGATGTTCATTTCTTCGTGAGGGTGAGGATGGAAATGCTGAAAGTAAGTAGAGCATGTCGGAATGAGGAAACATTCATCTCACGCAGCATGATTTCAAAAAAAAAAAAAAAAAAAAGAAAGAGAAAGGGAGAAAGACGACAACAAAAAGAAAAGTACAGCCTTGGCATTTCCACAAAACGACTTCAGTTAGTAAAAATCCCTCCCTCTGTAGTTTTCAAACCGGACGTGTCTAGAATACACGTGTTCCTCATATTTTAACTATTCTTTCTGTTCTCCAACTCCACTTACTCTCTTTAACCCTCACTCACATCACACTGCACTGTTGTCTTCCCGCAACTGCAATCCAACGTTCATTGCGAGATCTGTTCTTAAGTGAGAGCTCTGCTACGTTTCAGACAGATATGCCCTCTCCCTGCAGGAACGCTCCCATCGTGTTTTCAGACACCTGTGACAATTTGAGGTTTCAGTGGCAAAAAAAAAAAAAAAAAAAAAAAAAGATATCAGTGTGACATGAAAAGCTGCCTCGCTTTTAAAGACTGAGACACTTTGCAGGCATTTTCCAAGAACTGAACCAAAAAAAAAAAAACAACATCTATGGAGAGCAAGCTGCTTTTTCCTGCAACCCAATAAGAATCGGAGAAATAAACTGGGAGAGTTCAGTTTAGACTGTTTGCCATTTTCCACAAATAAGCAATATATATATACATATATATATATATATATATAAAAAGGAAATTATCCTCTACTGAAGTGCTGCATCAGATGCTGCAAATCTGATCAGCGACTCATGGTGAGAGACATTTGCGCTCACGGTGTGTGACGCCACATCCCCCCCATCTGAAAAGCAATAGAAAACCTGTTTAGAGTACAACTGAGTGTTAGCATTTTCAAAGAAAAACTCCCTAGTGCTCAGTCCGCCCCCCAACGCCTTGCCAACCTGGGCTGTGAGCCATATTGTCCACATAAAACACCTACCACTGTATCCATCCTTTTGACAGATAAATCCAAAGCTAGAAAACAGCTGAAATGTTTTTTGTTTGTTTGTTTTTTTAAAATCAACAACAACCTCTTGCATGAGCCTTTGGAAATCTTTTGTCTGTCTTTTGCTTTGTCGGAGACAACATTGCCAGCGTTTCAAAGTGGAGCGCCGATACTTCGCCGTGTCACGCTTGTAACCGCTTCAGTCAAACTCCTTGGCAGTGCTACATTCGCTGCTGCTGCTGCCGGAGAGGTGAAAACATGAGCTCTGCTGCGATACTCTGAGGAGCGAACATTAAAGAGCAATTTAAGCCTCGCATGAACTATTACAAATCTGTGCTGGCGTATTTTAGAGCTTTTGTAAGTAATAAAAGGAAATGAAGGAGGTTATAGAGCCAAAAGGAGGAGTGCCAGGCTGTACGGAGCAACATTATGACTTGATGTATACAGTGGCTTGAAAAAAAAAAATAAAAAATGCAATAATGCGCCTTCAACTTTCTCACATTGGTCCTGTGAAAACGTCAAAGTTTAATTTTGTTAAGACGTCAAGGGATTGACCGACACAAAGTAACACGTCATTGAGAAGTGGAAGGAAAGGATTATACGTTTTAAACTTATCTTACAAATAAAAATCTAAAGTGTGACTTTCATATGTATTCAGCCGCCTTGAGTGAAGACTACCACCAGTTTTTACTAGCAATTACAACTGGATGTATGCTATGAGGTATGTGTCTACTAGTTTTGGATATCTGGATGGAAATTTTTACCCATTAGTTTGTTTGGTTTTGAAATGACTGAAGCTCAGTCAAGTTATAAGGTCTTACTGCCATGTCTAGAGTTTAACGGTTTTTCTTGCATTTGAATATATATTTTTTTTACATTAAACAGCAAACACACAAAATCTTACCAAGTATTTTGGTCTAGTTTCTAGTGTAAATATCTTAGTGCACTTGAAATAAGACAAAATTAACTTAGTAACTTTTCAGCAAGATAAAAGATTGTTTTGGGTGAATAATGATGAAAAACGTTCTAGTTCCACTGGCAGCTTAGTTTACTAATAATACGTGTACAGTGGGGGAAAAAAGTATTTAGTCACCAATTGTACAAGTTCTCCCACTTAAAAAGATGAGAGGCCTGTAATTGACATCAACTATGAGAGACAAAACATTTCAGAAAATCACATTGTCTGATTTTTAAAGAATTTATTGGCAAGTAAGGGTGGAAAATAAATATTTGGTCAATAACAAAAGTTCATCTCAGTACTTTGTAATATATCCTTTGTTGGCAATGACAGAGATCAAACGGTTTCTGTAAGTCTTCACAAGGTTGGCACACACCGTTGCTGGAATGTTGGCCCATTCCTCCAAGCAGATCTCCTCTAAAGCAGTGATGTTCTGGGGCTGGCGACAGCAACACGGACTTTCAACTCCCTCCAAAGCTTTTCGATGGGGTTGAGATCTGGAGACTGGCTAGGCCACTCCAGGACCTTGAAATGCTTCTTACGAAGCCACGCCTTTGTTGC